>LGRX02026648.1:0-24876 GCA_001247695.2 Cymbomonas tetramitiformis | reverse complement strand
TTAATAGCGGCTAATCAAACGTCTAGAACTCTACGGTATCCATGCAAGACATAACACAGTGTTCTATTGGTCTTCTCTTCTGCGACGACGTTCTTCGCGATCTCGCCTTGCTCTCGCTCCGAACTTTGAAGTCCTCAATCTCAGCCTCATGCCCCGACAAAATCTTCAAGGGCTCCTAAGCTCCTGCCCCTTCAGGTAAATCTTGCCACTTTGCCGACCACTGCTGCTGCTCGGAATACTGCGTCCGAGTCGCCACAACGTTTCTACGACATACTCCCGATCATCGCTACCTACGGCGTCAAATGGATTGTTTCGGTTGAGTGCGTTTCACGGGTCATCCTTTCCCTTCAGCTGGGATAAGAGAAGCTCATTCGGCCCTTTCTTATGCGGACATTTGCCATGACGATCAAAAAATCCCGAAAATGCAATTTTGGCCTAATTGCTGAAGGTTTGGGGAAATTATCTTATACGCGTTTATGGCCATCTACTTTAGTGCCATTTTGTAACATAATAACACAATTTGCCATACATATGACAACACAGTACAGACCTAGGTGAGGATTATTTATCAGCTGCTACCAGCGGTTGCACTAGGCGGTCTATCATAAATAGGGCTATCACGGGGTTGGTAACTGGTTCCCCCGCCTTACTTCTATCCCCCGCTGTCCCCACCTATGTCATGATGGTGAACAAGGACGCGGTGGACACGGTGTTACACGAGTATCACCGCAGTCCTGGAGGAAGGGGGGTGGTGTCACCAAGCTGGATGGAAATCCCAGACTGGCCTCTTGAAGAGCCGATCTCCATGCTGGATCGAGATTGTCTGGCAGCCTGGTTCGAGGTGCAGCGAAGTCAATGGTACGTAGACGAGTGCCGGAGACAGAGGAACCTTCCGGCCTTGGAAGCTCCTGCGACGCCTCCATCCTCTTCCATCGGCTGCGCCATCCTCATCAATGGTCAGGGCGCCATCATTATCAGTGGCTCTGACCAATACGCCTATACTTAATGACCCGATGGTAACGCGTATTCCGGTGGCTACTGCGAACACTTCGACAACCTTATCGACAATGATACCACACGCAGGAGACTCGTCCGTACCATCTGGAGTACAACCTGCTGGAGTCCCTCCTGCCCTTGCTGCCCCACCTGGGCTATCAAACATTGGAGTCCCACCCGGTCTCGCTGTTCAATCTGGGGTGCCTCCTGTCGGACATCCTTCGGGCATTGCTGTGCAACCTGGGACGCCCTGCGTAGGACTTAATCCCGGTGTGGCTGTTCATTCTGGGATTCCGCAGATCAGCGCGGCTGCAGCGGGATCTTCTGCAGGAGGTCATGGACATTCCCTTCATTCAGGACCGCATGCGCCGCAACACCGGAGTCCCTATTTCGCAGGACCGGTTGCGCCACATCCCCACGCTCGTCCAGGCCTTTCTCCACACGCCCAGGTCTTTAACCCTCGCCCTCCTGGACAAGGAGAACACGCCCCTGGCGACAAGGCGGCCTATCTGGAGAGCAAGGTGCAGAGCAACATTGACCGCCTCGTTGAAAAGCTGACCCGCTTCCCTTCCGCGGAAAAGCTGAGTAAAGAGAAGGCCATTACTGAGTTGGAAACCTTTGCGAGGAATCTGCACAAGCTCCTCAACGAGAAGGTGGTACTGAGGGCGTTCTCTCAGGCGAGTTGCTATGCGGGAGAGGGGCGTCAATCTTCGGTTTCCGAGGTGCTCTGGACCGTGACAGAAACTGCATTGGGCACGGAGCAGAAAGAGTATATGGAGAGGGCTGGCGGCGGTTCTGGGACATCGGAGGCCTGGCGTCTCCGGTACAGCGACCCCGACGTCTTTCTGGGGGATCTGGTGGTGAGTACTCTTCCGGTGGCGGAGCTTCAAACTCTTCGAGATGACCTACAGATTGGTCAGAAGAAAGACGAGTCCGCTGACGCCTACCACTCGCGACTGACCAATCGCCACAAGACTGTGAACTTCATGGCAAAGGTCGTTCAAGGGTGCGTACAAGTCTCTGAGTCGGAGTTCTCATACATATTCTGGAGGGGACTCACGTACACTGACAAGGTGGGTGAAGAGTTGCGAAGGATCAAACTGGACCTCTCCGAGCCGCATGTGTGGGAAGAGAAGATGAAGGAGGAGGCGACGCCCCGTGATGTTACTCAGGCAATCTTAAAAGTGCTGGAGATTGCCAAAAACATCGAGTCGCGCAAAGAGAAGAAGGCGGCTCAGGCTCAATCCAACAGGAGTGGAGAACGAACTGGCCGCTCCTGGAATTCCCCTTCTACATCTCCGTCACCCTCCAGGTCCTTCTTCCGAAGCCGCTCTCGGGAGCCCCATCGATTGATGGCAGCCACGCACGCTGAGCTCGCTGCAGCGCCGACCTCTGCTCGACCATCGCCCCGGCCTCGACAACAACCCCGACCTATCCGAAGCGAGTGAGAAACTGCTACGCGTGTCAAAGTCCCGACCATCTGGTGCGAGACTGTACGGACGCGGTGAAGTTGGCTGCGTGGAAGGCAAACGCACCCCCTCGTTTAGCTCGAAACCGAGAACAAGTGGCGGCGTTGTTCTGGGCGTTGTCGCGCAATGAGGACACTGAGTTGGCACCTGTCGAGCTAAAGGCGGAGATCGAGAGCTTGGCAGAGATGGATGGAGAGGCCGTGGAATCCTTGGCGGCCTTGGTAGGGTGCTCCGAACAGCTGGCGGTTATTGGTGCGGAGTTGCGCAACTCCGAGGAGATCATTATCTCTGAGGAGGAAGGGTGATGACTCACCCTTCTCGGTGGCGACAAGCTCGCCACTGACTTTCAGCAGTAAGCTGAGAGTTTCACCTGAAGAAGGTGATCCTATGCCTCGGCACTTTGCAGTGTTGGGCACATGGATGTACAATAATGTGTACGCGCCCCTCTTGACGGAACAGTCACAGCGTTTACCCGCGTGGCAGTGGCGAAGTAAGGGGAGGGCGACCTCGATGGAGGCTCTGATGCAGCGGATCCGGAAACAGCTGCGACAGAAAGTATCTGCTGCTGACATACAGAAGGACCTTGACAAGGACCTTATTAATGGACGGCGGCGACGCAATATTCCAATCAGGTTCCTAAACAGAAGGAGCAATCTGGATATGATGCGGACAATGGCAGACCTACCTCTCGCACATCACGCTGCAGGGGGTGTGGTACCGGTACGTATGTACCCGGAAATCAATGATCACATCACACGTTGATAATCTACTTCAGCGAGGTGTGGTGGATATTGGTGAATTACATCGCAGCCGGAGTTTGACAGCTCTGGATTTGGCGATGCCTCTAGCTACCCTTTTAAGGTATGCTTGGGAAGAGTTGTCTATGGAAGAGCAACTACACGCTATGTCTCAGGAGACCTCCACTCCAAGAGGCAGCAGACAGTGGGAGTTGGAGGGGTGGAAGCGTGTGAGGAAAAGATATAAGCCCATCTCTGTGCGTGACGATTCTGGAACTCTGCTGGTGCTAGAATCCTTGCAATCTCCTGTGGCACGCCCATCAGCGGCGATATCTGATACGGGCAGGATACCAGGATCTGGGGGGGACATCCCTGGAATTCCTGATACGTGGTGTAGTTTATATCGAGTACACCGATTTCGAGAGATTCAGCTAGAAGCAGACCCAGCCACAGTTTATCAGGAGATGTTCGCGGAGGATATGCCTGAAGTACCGAGTAATTCAGGTGATACTCCATCTGAAGGCGATGATTCTGGAGGGCCGGTAGGTGCTACAACCCCTCCATTGTCGATACCGGAGGTTTCAAAATCCCCGATTAATACGCATGCATCAGCGGATGAACAGATGTCCACGCCCGATAACGACCTAAACTTCACGCAGCAAATGATGGCAGCGGGAGATCAAGACTTGAAACCAGTTGCGGACCACAACGACGCTGCAACTACTACTCATGTATCACCTTCAACCACCATGGACGCGCAACTGTCCGTGTTGGATAGTCACCCTCTGGATGATGATGAGCTTGGAGGGAGTCACCCATTGGATGATAATGAGGAAGATGATGATGACCCACTTAAATGTGAGCGGGTGTGCAGCGATGGTAGTGTACGATGGGGACCCACTGAATACTTGGCTTCTGCACAAGATCCAGATGGACCCCTACTTCTGGTATTCTTCGCGTACTTGAAGGGACATCGTGTCAAGGTGCTGGTGGATTCTGGAGCTTCAGATATATTCGTATCTGAAGACTGCGCCAGACGCTGCAAGTTGACTACGCGAAGTGGACCCGCCATGCGTGTGACCCTGACGGATGGCTCAGTCAAGACGACTGGTCATGTGGCTTATTCTAAGTTCACTGCCAGGACCACGACAGGGACCTATACTGAGCAATCTATGGCTATGCGGGTGCTACCCTTGGGCATCGCCGTGGACATGGTGTTGGGAGGGAAATGGCTACGCAGCTTATCTCCCATTACGCTGGACTATGATGGCAATGGTTCAGTGTCCTTTTCTAACAAAAGGAAAGGAGGCAGTGCAGAGAGGGTTACCATTTCCGGGTGTAATCCTGGAATCAGTGCTGCCCCTGGAGGAAGGAAAGGGAAGCGACGAGGAGATGTGGATTGTGCGGGGCTGTTGACGAGGTGTTCCTCACTTCGGTGCAGTTGAAGAAACATCTAGTGGCCGCGGAAACGCGGAGACTCGCGGGAGACGCTTCTTCAATGCCCGCATGGTTGATGATGGCTGCGAGGACCACAACCGGAGAGTCGGCTTTCAAGGTGGAAGCTGAGGATTTGGCCGTTGAGAAGGAGGACATCTCGAAGATTCCTACTGGCGCCAACGATGAACCGAAGAACCCTGTGTCGCAGCAGGACTCGCAAGATGCGGATGCCACTGCAGCGTGGAAGAAGAAGTTCAAGGACCTCTTCGACGAGTTTGAGCAGGAGCTGCGGGACTCTTTACCTTCTGGATTGGAAAACCTTCGGCACGCTGACGAAGATCAGGCGAAGATTAACCTCAAGCCGAACAGAGAAGGAGGACCTCCCTGTAGAAGACCTTACAAGATGTCTGTGGAGGAGTTGCGTCAACTACGAGAACGCATTGAACAACTGGTGGAGAAAGGATATATACGACCCTCTTCGAGTCCGTATGCGGCTCCTTGTTTAATGGTACCCAAGCCAGGACAGCCCCATATCCTTAGGCTGGTGTGTGATTTCAGGCAACTGAATTCACAAACAATTCGAGACCGGTATCCTCTACCTGATATTCAAATGATGTTTGACGAGATGCAGGGAGCTACCCATTTCTCCACCTTCGACGTTGTAGACGGGTTATGGCAAGTACCTATGGCACCTGAGGACGTGGAGAAGACAGCGTTTACTACTCAGATGGGAGCCTACGAGTGGTTGGTAATGCCTCAAGGCTTGCAGAACTCCCCGTCACAATATCAACGGCGAATGCAGCGAGCGTTGGGACATTTACTGTGCCCGGAGGCACAGCGTGAGCCGATATGCCTATGCGTCCGTATGTGTGTCATCGGGGGTAATCTGGGATTGGCACGATGACAGTGAAATTGGGCTTGAAATCACGATGAGAATGAATACCAGATGTCCGGGGTATGACACTATGACAGTATGACACTATAGTAGTATGACAGTACTGTGGGGGGTGTCATCGTGGAACTCAGTCAGACCCTCGAAGAATGGTCAGATTCGCATCGGGGTTGAAAAGACAATGAAATCGAATATCAGATATTAAGGTTATGACAGTATGACAGTATGACGCTATGACAGTATGACAGTATGACGCTATGACAGTATGACAGTATGACAGTACAGTAGTATGACAGTACTGTGGGGCAGTCATCGTGTCAGCCTGTCGGCATAACATCTGAATCGAGAATGACGAATCGGAAGTAGAAATGAGATCGGATCGGGAACTGAACGTTGAGCCGAAGTGTGACATCGGCTCTCGAGTGGTTGACCCTGCAACCTGAGTGACGAGTGAATAAGTGGAGCACTTGAGAAGTGTTTAGCCTTTAGAACTCGGAACCGAATTATCGTTTGTACCTCAATCTGGCCCTGATCCAGTATATTATAAAATCCGAATTGTGTACCTTTGCACGTTCAATCAAAAACATATCTCCGAGCATCTGTCGTAGTGCCCACGGGCACATTTGGTATCAGTGTGCTGCGAATTCGCCCTTGCGCAACTCGCCCACGGACCTATTGGAACTTTCGTTGTAATACAGGGGGAGAGCTGTACTTCCGGCTATACGTGCGCAATTTTTGCCTCTATAAGTACATTTTTTTTCGTATACAACGACCGTATTCTCTGGGAAATATCTTCAAAACGTCATATTTCAGCTTCTTAACACTGGGGGCTCAAACTGGCTCAGAAACCCAAGCATTCGTTTTCCGATCTTAAACCCGAAGTCCGTCCCAGGCCACAAACGACCGTCAGGGAGCACCCTAAAGGGTTTCCCCGGTCTACAGTAGCCAAGAAAACCATATAGCTTACCTTTCAGAGCCCCAAAAAGGCGAAAAACCGCCCAAAACAGCCAAAAATAGCCGTTTTTGACAGTTTCCAGCCTACCCCAAAACCTCTCCCAGTAGCCCCCACCACCGAAAAACCCCTCCTTAGACCCCATAGAACAGCCTAGAAACCCCTGATACCGCCCTCACGGCCATCAGCAGCGGGGAAAGCTCCACCAAACGGCGCTTTCAGCAGTTCTGGGACGTTTCTGGCAGCCCTTCAGCACCTCCTGGTATCCTCCAGTAGTGCACTGACTGGGGCTTTTTTGGGACCTACGGAGTACAAATACCGTCTGGGACTTCACTGGACCTCTGCATTGGACCTGGCATCCCTCCTTTCGTCGCTGCTTGACCCTTGCTTGCGCGCCTAGGCACTCAAAAATCGTGTCGCGGAGCCCTGGCCAAATTTTGAGTTCGCTGGTGTATGGCAGTACCCCCAGACCCAGACAAATACAGAAGAGCGTGGTGGAAGCAAGGACCTATTAAGTGGGTATTCCCTCCAGACCCTACCTACCCACCAGCAGGCGCCTTTTGGCAGAGCGGTTTCAGTGGCCCTCCTTCCCCCTCTTCCTCTGACGACGAGGAGAACAGCGACTGAACGCCTGGGCAGAGCCAAGCTGGCTATCCCACCAGTGTACCACGATTTCGTGTGGCAACAGGTTGGAGACTGCCGCTTCCGCTACCCGCACACCCAAGACCTGACAGCCTTCCCCGCGCTCCCTGGTTCATATCCAATACAAGTGATCGACGAGTGGCCTTGGGTTCCCCCATCTCCACCTGGAAGCCCCGCTCCTTCGCCCCCGGCGAGTGACATCGACGAGGACGAGACTGATTAAATAAAAAGGCGAGCACTCACTACTTTTGCTCACCTGTGGCTATTGCCACACCCAGTCTGTGAACTCAACCAGCTCAGCAGTCAGAATGTCACAGCAGACATCAGAATCATTTCCCAGCATGGGTGTCAGTGCAGAGCCGCTACACCACCCACTGTTCTCCCCCATCACCTTCCCATCTCCCACCGCATACGCTTCCTCTCACCCCCTTCCACATCCAGGCACCACCATGCCCTACACAGCGGTGCCCCGCCCTTATACCATGCCGGATGGCTCCCCCGCACAGGCTGTATGGAACGGCGTCAATTGGGTATTGCCCCAATCAGCGCCCCTCGCTGGGGGAGTGTCACCAGTGCCGTTCACACTGGGAACCCACCACCCCGTGGGCGCATATCCCACACCGTTCCAACAACAGCTGCAGCAGCAGCAGCAGCAGCAGCAGTGGCTCGCGTACCAGCAGCAACAACAGCAGTGGCTTCAGCAGCAGCCACTGGAACCGATGCAGCAGCAGTTACAGCAGCAGCAGTTACAACAGCAGCAGTTACAGCAGCAACAGCAGCAGCAGCAGCCGCAGCAGCAACAGCAGCCGCAGCCGCCACAACAGCCGCAGCATCGACCACAGCAGCCCCATCAGCTGGCGCCAGCCACCTCCGCGCTTCATGACTCAGGCGCGGATCTCTCATCGCTGCAGCACTTCATCAGCATCGGCGCTGCGGCCCTGCCGGACCCTCTGCAGGTACCCCTTGACAGCGGGGTTCAGCAGAACGTCTTGGGCGGTACCCAGCTCTTGGTGCGTCACCTTCCCGCGGTGGCGACAACCTCAGAGACTCGCCGGCGTCGGCGTTCCCGAAGGGCATCTTCGGGCCCTGCGACACATGGCAAGCATCTCCCAGGTCCAAGCCACGCACCCGATCACTCTGACCCCGACTCTGGCACGGACATCAGCCGCACCAGCACGGGGACCAGAGGCAGCCGAAGCACGCAGGCACGGGCTGAGCGCAGGCGGAGGGCCGCCCACAGGTCCGGTTCCGACTCGGACGCGAGCAGCCGGAGCGAACACATTCGCAGAGAAGTCCTGGCGGCAGTACAGGCCCTGGACATCTCCGCGGTGCTTTCGAGAGGACTCGCCCTGCCTGGCGCGACGACATCTGTAGGAGCCTCCCCACCAGGCGACCCTCAGAGCAGCGTACAGGGGGGGTCTGATGGCGGACCACCTACACGAGGCAGACGCCGCCGCCAGTGTAACCCCTCCAGTGCCTCAGACCGTCGCTGAGACCGCTCCCGTCGAACCTCCCACTCAGGGCCGGCCAAATCCCCACAACATGATGGTGGCCCGCCGGCGGCAGTCGATGGAGACGGTGGTGCACGGCGGTGGCAACCCTGACTCGGAGCCCAGAGACTCCAGTTCAAGCGACTCGCCACCACCAGGGCCCCCCAGTGATCCACCTCAAGATCCCCCTGACGACCCCGCACCAGAGCCCTCCTACCCTCAGTACCCAGAGGTCAGAGCTCTCTTCGTCACCCACGACGGTGGGTCATTGTGGGTGCACCAGTCAGCGGGGGTGCGAGGCGCGGCAACCGTCACCCTACCATGGGATGAACGCCGCCGGGCTGGGGTGCAGGGCGACGCCATCTTGTTCAGGATCATGCACCTGCTGGGAGCGCCGCTGACCGCATATGCGCGCATGGGAGGCCGCCTACACCATGCACCCCTACCACTTACCAACCCTCGTGTGGAGACCTGGGTTCTCATGGTCGACCGCGAGGTCATGGATATGGCAATGGGGGACCCAGCCGCAGCCAATGTGCGGTCTACGAGCATGGGGCAGCCAGTGTGGGAGTGGATCCCTGCCACTGCGCGGGAGTCGGAGATGCAGAACTTCGACCAGGACGGGCTCGCCGCGTGGTCGGAAGTCAGCAACTCCGATTGGTACCGGAGCATGAGCGTGGTGGCTGCACAACCATCCACCCCCCTGCCCTTCCATACACCTCTTCCACTCCCCGCTCCACCATTAGCCCCTGCATTGCCGCCCACTTCGACTGCAGTCCCCACAAACCCCGCGCCTGCACTCCCGCCCGCGCATGCCCCGGGACCACCACCTCCAGCCCGTTTCCCCCACTCCGCCGCCACAAACCCCGTTCACTCTGCCACTGCCGCGAACCCCGTTCACTCTGTCGCCGCTGCGAACCCCGTGCTCTCTCCCAGCGCCACCCCCTTTGTTCCAGGCATCGTCCGTCTGCCGCAGGGCACTAACCTGCGAGCATCCTCAGACGAGGTCCGCCTGGAGCACAAGACCAAGGAGATGGTGCTAAAGTTGGTCAAGAGCGTCACCAGGTTCCCCCGCTCCGCGTCCGACACAAAATCGGCCGACAAGGAGGGCCTCCTGACGCAGTTGGAGCACTACTCCAACATGGTGCGGAAGATATTCCAAGAGGCCATCGTGATCGAGGCACTGACCACTCCCAGCTGTACGCCGTCAGTATCAGCGTACCAGGCGAGTGTGTCAAGCCTTCTTTGGAGCTTCAAGGAGCACACTCTTCAGGACCAGCAGAAGAAGTTCTTGGAGCGCGCGGCGGGGACCTTCGGGTCCGAACAGGCCTGGCACCAACGCTACGGGGAGCTGGACGTGTTCTTCAGCGATCTGGCGGTGTGCTGCCTGACGCAGGCCTACCTGGAGAACGCACATGGCGAGGCCATTGCCCTGAAGCAGGCGACGAGCGAGACCGCGGCGGAGTATTTCTCGCGATTGGAGACCCGCATGGCCTCCGTCAACTTCCTGGCCGGCAGAGTCCCCAATTGCGTGGAGATGACCAACCTGTCGATGCTCTCTACGTACCGCCGAGGGTTGAAATATGCACCCAAGGTGATGCCTGATGCGGCGCCTGAGAGCCATCCACTTGGATGTCTCCAAACCAGAAGAGTGGGAGAGGAAGGCCGTCGCTGACGATATCCCAGGCACCCACAACGCCTTGTTGAAGATTCGGGAAGTCGCTGAGGAGGTGGAGAGTGACATTGACACGGAGGCGGCTCAGATGCGCTCTCAAGACCGTCCTCCCCGTACTGTTTCCTTCGCCAACCCATCACCTCGCACCCCCTTCTTCAGGCGTACCCCCTCTTCGAACCGCCCAGCTCTTGCCATGCTGGAGAATGGACCTGCCACCACCGTTGCCGCGGCAGTGACCCCATTGCCACCACCACCTGGCCTCTCCCGCCCCGACGCCCCGAAAGTTCGCCGGTGCTTCGCCTGCGGCTCCGCGGAGCACATCGTCCGTAACTGCACGGACGAGGCTAAGCTCAAGGAGTGGAGGGCCAATGCACCCGCTCGATTGGCGAATTCCCCTGGGTTTGTAGCCGCCGTCGTCTGGGCCATCGAGCAGCGGGAGGACATCTCCTCGGTGGATGGCGTCCCTGAGGAGTTCTCCGAGGAGGTCTTGGCACTTGCTACCTGTGAGGACGAGCAGAGCTACCAGACCCTGGCGGCCCTCGCGGGTATCGAGCTTGTGGAGGGCGACGGCCTCCCCCCGGTGGAGAGCGATGAATGACTGGCCGGCGACCAGCCCCAGACCCTGCCCTTCGAGGAAGTGAGGTCTTGCCCTGATGATCAGACCCTCTCCGCCCTGGAGAAGCGGTCAGAGCCAGTGGAACCCCGACGCGCCCGAGGACGCAGAGACCCTTGGGGCCACCGTCCCCATCCCAAGAGCGTGGCCTTCACCTCTGGGACCTGCTTGCGACGCACCTACCGCTCAGCTGGTGCCCCATCGCCGCCGAGGGATGACCTGACCAGCCACCCTCTTGCAGAAAGCACCCCCTTCGATGAGCCGTCACTACCCCTTGATGACGGCCCTGCTTATCCACAAGCAAGGATCGAGGGTCGGAGGGGGCGGCGAGTCCCCCGGCACAGACCCCCCATTATGGGCAGCAACCGCGGAGAGCCCCGCGATCTTCGCCCCCGACCGCGTGTTGTCCTACCACTGCCCAGCTATCAGTCCAACCTCGCAGACCCGCAGAAGAGGCTAACTGCGTGGCACTGGAAGAGGGATCTGTATTCTCTCCCCCTCGAAGTCGCCATGCAAAAAGTTCGCAGAGCTCTGCGCAAATCCCCGGAGGCTGCCAAGGACCTGGTGGATAAGATGTGGGAGCGCACCCGTAGCCGCATACGCTCTGGGAGTCGATCGCCGAAGGAGCACGTGAACCGCGCCAACCAGCTGGCGGAGAGGGTACGCATTGCCCGTGAACCTCAAGATCGTAGAGAAGGCCATCAGCGCATCGCACTGTGGCACCTCCTCTCACACGACGGCCACCAGCAGGTCCTCGAGTCCCCTAGCGCCAGCTCCTCCGACCTCTACGCAGCTTGGAGAGAGCTGTCGCCCGCCGAGCAGCTGGAGGCGATCGCCACTTCGAGTCCAAATTTCTCCCCCGGTAGCAGGCTGTGGGAAAAGGAGGGTGCACGAAGAGCAGCAGCGAGATCCTCGACCTCTCTCTGCACCCTGGACACCGAAGTGGGCACAATACCCGGGACAGCGGGAGACGTGGGCTTACCTGGCGCCTGGTGCAGTCTACACGCTGTGCACCAGTATAAGATGAGGAAGCTGGGTCCCAGCCCCTTGGGAGCATCCCCTCCATCATCCCCACTGGTCGAGCCCACGACAGAGACGACGTCCTCGCGCCATGACAACGCGCCGGCTACCCCGGGAGGAAACCTTGAGGGCTCATCTGACTGCGTAGTGACGGAGGAGACCTCCACACCCAGCTCGCTTTGCTTCACCCAACAGATGACCACCGTCAGAGCGCATGAAGCAGATGAAGCGCCGCCCCGTCTCGACAGCCATCCCATCGCTGAAGACCCTGAGGTGATGGAAGAGGAGTCCTCAGTCAATTCGCTCTGCTTCACCCAGCAGATGGCAGCAGCTGGGACCCCTGAGGCGAGAACTGACCACCAGAGCTCCCACCATCTCGCCCACAACTCCCCTACTGGCAGCCCTCAGCATGACGAGGATCCCCTCACCCATGGCAGCCTCATCAATAGTGTCGCTACCCATACGAGCCCCACAACAAGCGGCACTACCCACGTGAGCCCCACAGTAAGTGGCACTACCCATGTAAGCCCCACCACCAGTGGCACTACTCATGTGAGCCCTACTACCAGTGACACCACCCATGTGAGCCCTACCACCAGCGACACCACTCATGTCAGCCCCACCTCGAGCGAATGCACCTCAGCGGGCACCCTGCTGACAGCGAGTGCAGACAACCTCGTCAGTCATCCGCCTGAAGATGTTGGTTTGCTGGATGAGGAGTTCTACGCCGCGTGTAGGCAAACGTTGGAAGAATGCCGCGAGGCCTCGGACAACCTCCTCCCCAACCTCAAGTGCAAAAGCATACGTGCTGGATTTGGCACAGTGACACCCAAAATATGTCACCTGCCTCATCCTAGAGTAGTCTGGGTGACCGTCACTCGTAGGCCGAAACCTAATCCCTGAACTTAAAGTCAGGTATATGTTTATCTTTTTTGATCTTATCAATCCGACCGTTCTGATATCGAAACCCTATATTGGGGTATAACGACAAATAGATATATATCGGCCCTGTATATCTAGCAGGTTTTGGTTCGCACCATCGCTTTTACACTGCTTCTACTATGAGTGGCTAAACGCCGACGCTTGGGATGGAGTGAGCGGTCGCTAGGGAGGCACACGCGGTTCAGTGGTATGGCCTAGGCAGCTTGGTTGATTGAGCGGCTTCGCGGACGGTGCACTTGGGCGTTTTCCGAGTTGATTTAACGTTGGCTGGATTTTGCCGTACTTCTGGTCGATATCACACCGTTTGCGGTACCCGGGAATCCTTTAAGTCCACACGACTTCATCGAGTTCTTCGTCCTTATCCGCAAGTTTACGCTCTCGACGACCACCACCTCTTGGCCGCCACCACCGCGACCGCTTCCCGATCACACCCGCTTGCTCCACCCCTACTGTCATTTCATCATGGTTGCCACCAGATCTACTTCGAGCGCTCCTCTGCGGAGGAGGAACCTAGCGACTATTTTCGACCAAGCTGCTGCCCGACATGCGGCCACTCCAGGGACTCCGACGGCGACCGTCCCTCCGGCGTCTGGACCACCTGCGGCATTCGTGGCAGCTGTCCGTACTCTGATCCGCACCAGGCACGACGAGAAGGCCGCCAAATTTGTCGCCAAGAAGTGCTTCGGTTTGAAGGACGAGCGCTTCCATGGCAACGAGAAGAACGTGCACGTCATCTTTACCCGCATGGTGGCTGCTCTTCGCGAGGCTTTCGTGGCCGAGGACGAGCAGCTGGGCGACCTCTTTATACTCGACGACGCCGGCATCACGGTGCGAGAGGAGAGCAATCAGCTCCTCTTCTCCCCCCTTGAGCTCCTCGTGCATCCTTCCAGTCCGGCTTCGGACTGGTTGGAGAGCTCTGCTCAGACGTTTCCCGCGGATGGGAAACGTGTTCTGCTCGAGTTTGCACGTAAACTGCTTCATGCCGACGCACCCTTTCAGGGGACGTCGGACTTGCTGGCAGTTGAACTGGGCTACGGCATGGACCCCAACGACTCGATCATGGACTTCAACGCCGCGCTCGCCGCCGCGAAGCGCAAGAACACCCTCGACGAGGACGACGTCAAAGGGCAGTTCATTCAGGCCATGGACGCCGACTACTACAGGCCTGTGGTGTCGAGGCTCCTGCTGCACGACCAGCGGGCGGCGGTGTCCCTGTTGACCGTTCAGCAGTGGGCCCGCGAATGTCATGCGGCTCACGTGCGGGCTGGCACGGCTTCGCCGAAGTCGGCTGCGGTTGGCAGCCACATGTTGCCTGCGAGGTTTGGCGACCCGCCGAGCGGACACACTTCCGCGGACGCCGACGTGATGGAGATCCTCCTCGCGTTATGCAAGGAGGTGCGCGTTCTCTCCGACAAGGTCAACGGGAAAGGCTTCACTCCCCGCGCGGAGAAGCCTCACAACCCACGCACAGGGTTGAAGTACCGCTTCGCAGCCTCTCCGCTCCCGGAGGGGAATTATTCGCAGGGGAATTCGAAGCTTGTCGCGTTTCATCGTGGGACTGGACAGGCGATCCCGCTTTGCCAGCACTCGACGTGTACGTCGGCACAAGCTAGGCATTGGCACCGCGACTGCCCGCACGGCGGTCCGCGTGCGGAGAAGACAGCTGCTGGGGCGCATTCTTTCGCGGTTCAGGAGGTGGAGGGCGACTTCTACGCCGCTGCCTTCCAGCACGCCATCGACAACAACGACACCGACCGTTTCGACGCGCTATGCTTCTTGGCGGGCGGCAAGCCCGTGATGCTCGAGGATCTCTCTGCCGCCTCCTTCTGTGTGGACGGCACCGTTGAGACTCACGCCATCGACGAGTATATGGAGTGCTGCCAACCCGCTGACACCCGCCTCGGGGTCTGCGCGGTTGGTGGTGCCATGCACGTCAACACCTTCCAAGTCCACGACAAGATCCCGGGCGACGCTCTGGACATGCCGCCACCGCCGGCACCGCCTGCCGCTCCGCAGTCGGTGGTGTCCGACGAGGGCATGTACCCCGTCAGCGCGCTGCACGCCCACGAGCCAGACACGTCCTTCATGGACAAGTTTGCGGTGCGGCTTGAACTCACTGACCCTAACCCGCCTCTCGCGATGCATTGCATGGGGCCCATGGCACCCGTTGATTCAGTTTCGGTGACTGAGGGAGAGTCCGAGGATGACGACGAGGGTGATCCGCCGCCGCGGCAGGCTCTTGGCTGCGGCAGACCGCCGTTGGGCTTTGGGTACTCTGCCCTCATGTCTCTCGCAGTCTGCCTGATGCTGGTTATTTGTGCAGCTGCCACGCCTTCGAATGATTGCCCCGCGCCAACGTCTTCGGCGACAGGGCGCATCGGCGACGAGGTCGGTGGTGCTGGTGAGCTGACGCCCACGGCCATCCCGCCGGATCTCTACTGGCAGCCGGAGGGCTGGTACCACGGCTGGTACCGTACTGCGTACGGGTACGGGTGGACGTGGCTCCCAGGCCCCCCGCAACCACCTGAGGCAGCTCCGATTATTACTGCGCCGCCCTCGCCGGGTGGTGCTCCGCCATCGCCGACCTACGAGCCACCCACCTGGGACGGTGGGGACGGGAATGGACTTTCTTCCTCGATTCGGCACAGGACCGAGCCGATTACACCCGGTGTAACTGCCTGCGGCGACATCGGCGCTCCTTCAATTATCTCAGTTTGCTCTACGAATGATTCAACGAACAGTGGTGCCAGCTCTCCTGGGCGCTGTGACAGTGGTACCGGCTCTCCCGGGCGCTGTGGAAGTGGCTAGTGCTGACGTGATTGAGATTAACCTGCCTTCAGTTTGAGATGCTGTAGGTGCAGGTTGCCCCAAGATGGGCTCTGTTTCGGGTTTTCAGTGTATCAGAATTCGGCAGTAGAAAGTAGTGGCACGGCTGCTGCACTGCCTGTTCGGGGAGGGGGCCTGGCCAGTATGAGCACAGTGCCTCCTGACCCACTAGCACTGACTTTTCTGCCTCTCGGTAGGCATTTGTTTCCTGTTTCGGCTACCTAGTTTGGTCACCACACTAGGTGGTGTGCTGGATTTGGCACAGTGACACCCAAAATATGTCACCTGCCTCATCCTAGAGTAGTCTGGGTGACCGTCACTCGTAGGCCGAAACCTAATCCCTGAACTTAAAGTCAGGTATATGTTTATCTTTTTATCTTATCAATCCGACCGTTCTGATATCGAAACCCTATATTGGGGTATAACGACAAATAGATATATATCGGCCCTGTATATCTAGCAATACGCACAGATGGGGGAGTTCAGTGGAAGACCGACATCGAGGGTACCCTCGCAGCGGCACATGACGAAGAAGGACCGCTACTGCTGGTGTTCTATGCAACCCTCAGAGGGCACACGGTCAAGGTGCTGATCGACTCGGGGGCCTCTGACAACTTCATCTCGGAGCAGAGCGCCAAGCGATGTGGCCTCACGACACGAGCCGGCTCCGAGATGCGAGTCACCTTGGCGGATGGATCTGTGAAGATCACCGGCGCCACCGCGTACGCCAAGTTTAACACGCACACCACCACGGGCACCTATACGGAGAACGCCCTTGCCCTCCGCATCCTACCACTGGGCATACAGGTGGACGTTATCCTTGGCGGAAGGTGGTTGCGCAGTCACTCTCCTGTCACTCTGGGCTATGAAGGGAATGGCTCCGTCTCCTTCCTCAGGAAGTCCCGCAGTGGTAAGATTGGGGATCGCGTCACCATCACAGGCTGTTCTCCTGGGAAAGCATCTGGGGACCGGTCTCCGAAGGGCACGGCCTGCGCGGGATTGGTGGATGAGGTGTTCCTAACCCCTGCCCAACTGAAGAAGTACCTGGTGTACGCGGAGACGCAGAAGCTACGCGGCAATGACGACCCGGAGATACAACCCGCCTGGCTCATGGTGGCCGAGAAGTCCCCCGATGACACTGCTTCTGCCTTTGCAGCCACGGCTATCGACTCTGAGAACGCCGAACCCGCTGCGGATACTGAAGATGCAGAAGTGAGCCCTGAGTGGACCCTCAAGTTTCAGGACTTCTGGGGTGAGGAGTACAAAAAAGAGATGACGACTGACCTACCGAACATCGATGGACGCAGACATGACCCCCAAGATGAAGCCAACATTAACCTGGACCCTGAGCTGAGCAAGAAGGGGCCGCCCTGCCAGCGCATCTACAAGAAGTCTGCAGAGGAACTCCGCCAACTTCGAGAACGCGTGGAGACCCTGATGTCCAAGGGCTACATCCGACCCTCTTCCAGCCCTTATGCAGCTCCCTGTCTGATGGTCCCCAAACCGGGGAACCCCAAGGAGCTGCGACTGGTGATCGATTACCGCCTCCTCAACCGCCAGACAGTTAAGGACAAGTATCCTCTTCCAGACATCCAAATGATGTTCGACGAGATGCAGGGTGCGAAGTTCTTCTCTTCGTTCGACGCGGTGGATGGCTTCTGGCAAGTACCGATGGCACCAGGAGATGTCGAGAAGACCGCCTTCACCACCCAGATGGGGTCATATGAGGGGTTGGTCATGCCGCAGGGGCTGCAGAATTCACCATCTCAGTACCAGCGACGGATGCAGCGGGCCTTGGGCCATCTCCCATTTGTCCGGATCTTCATCGATGACGTGGTCGTCTTCAGCAACCCCGCTGCAGAGCACTACGAACACGTCAAACAACTGCTCCTGACGTGCAGGGAGAAGGGCGTCTTCCTCAAGAGGTCCAAGTGCCAACTGTTGAAGAAATCCTTGCGGTTCCTTGGTCACTGTATCTCCGCGGATGGCTGCAGACCCCAACACGACAAGGTGGCTGCAGTGAGGGACTGGCCCGAGCTGGAAACGGTTACCCACGTCAGGCAGTTCTTGGGCCTGGCGGGGTATTACCGCAGGTTCATCCACTGCTTCTCCGAGATCGCTCCGCCCCTCACCCGGTTGACCAAGTCGGACGTACCCTGGGAGTGGGGTCCCATGCAGCAGTGGGCCTTCGAGGAGCTGAAGAAGGCCCTCACCTCAGCGCCAATGCTCGCCTTGCCCAACATTAAGGGTGCCGCAGACGGCACAGCACCTTTCGTGGTGCAGACGGATGCTAGCGGCATCGCTCTTGGGGGAGTACTGATGCAAGACAATGGAGATGGTCTTGGACTGCGCGTGATAGCATACGAGAGCCGCCAGTTCTCAGCCGCCGAGCAGAATTATCACACCGGCGAGCGTGAGCTAGGTGCTCTACACCACCGTACCACCGTTACCTGGCGGCATTACCTCATCTTCACCAACTTCCGCATCCAGGGTGATCACCGCCCCCTTGAATGGCTGATGGAACCTGGCAGAGAGCTTAGCCGCAGACAGGCACGCTGGGACATGGATCTGGTGGAGGTGGGAGTCCCGAGAATGGAGTACATCAAGGGAGCGCTGCTGCTGGTACCGGACGCCCTGTCTAGAAGACCCGACTTCAAAGACAAGGACGTGCGCGAGGGGTTGAAGGAGGCAGGAGTGATCGACCCCACCTCAGATCTGCCGAAAGACCCCCTGGCAACGCTGGAGTCTGAATGCTCCTCCAGCTCACCACCCGCAGCTCATCCCCACTGGGCCCAGACTGTTGACTGTTGGCTCTCAGCAGTGGAAACCCTCTCCGTGGCGGAACAGGCCATGGGCATGGGGGAGACCATCGCTCTCGTTAACCCGAAGCTCTATAAGGGAATGAAGGAGGATCACCTCGACTTCGACATGCCTGACTGGCCTGAAGCTGATAGCGCGAAGCCGACAGAAGCTCCACACGAACCCCTTGACAGAGCTCCACCCCAGATAAGGATAACGAGGAGTATGTCACGCGCTAGGAAAGCCTCTACGACCCCAGCGCCTCCACAGTTGGTGTTACCGAAGACGCGAACGCCTACATCACGAGCTGACGCATCGGAGGCGCCCACTGAGAAAGTGCCAGCGAGCTCACCAACCCCGCAGCAGGCGCCCCAGCAGTCAACTCCATCCCCGGTCCTTCACCCACAAAAACGGCAGGCTCCCCCAGAGGACTCCCAGAATTGGCGTGTCCGAGCAGAGTACTCCTCGAAGTACGCCGAGAAATTTGGACCCTTCGATGTGGACGCCTGTTGTGACTTTGGCGGCCGCAACAGACAGGCGGATAGATTCTGGACAGACTGCCTTTTAGAGAAATGGAGGGGCCTTCGGGTTTGGTGTAACCCTCCATACAACTCCAAGCACATCACTGTGGAGGCGATCTTGAACAAGTATATCGCAGAATGGAAGGCAGACCCAGAGAACACCTCAGCAGTCTTCGTTCTACCAGATCACCAGTCCAAGCTCCCCGCGTGGCGCAAACTTTTCAGAAAGGCCAATATGCAGATTGTGGAGGTCATCCCTACTCACGATGATAAGGGCGAGCCCAATCAGTTCTTCGAGGACCCAGATGGGAGGGCCTTCGACCTTCGCTGGCCTGTTCTGATAGTACACGCCCCTCCCGCCAAACCACAGCCAGCACGCGTGAGGCATCCGCGAACAGCCCCCGCTGTGATAAGGACAGGTGAGGCAGCAGCCTTCAGAGACGCAGCCTCCCAGCAGTCGGACTCAAAGTTCCTGCGTGCGTTGAAAGCGGAGTACACCCGAGAGGGGACACTTCGTTCACCGAGAGAGAAAGTGAAGGCGGCACCACACCAATGCCTACAGGACTTCAGGCTGGTGGGTGAAGTGGTTTGGAGGACCGCAGCAGGGAGATATCAGTTGGTGCTGGGGGAGGACTCTCCACTTCGAGAAGTAGTGATT
Organism: Cymbomonas tetramitiformis; assembly: GCA_001247695.2. NCBI lineage: Eukaryota > Viridiplantae > Chlorophyta > Pyramimonadophyceae > Pyramimonadales > Pyramimonadaceae > Cymbomonas > Cymbomonas tetramitiformis. The sequence continues at coordinate 5,207 of LGRX02026648.1, read as the reverse complement.
CGTCATGCTCACGAGTCATTGTCCTCGGGTCACACTGGGCGAGACAAGACTCTGGAGAGGGTGCTGCGACGCTTCTATTGGCGTGGTGCCGCGGAAGATGTGGGCACCTGGGTTGCATCCTGCGCAGTGTGCCAATCAGTGAGGCCGTGGGGGACTTACCCGGATGGGTTGCTAAACCCTCACAGCATCCCGAACAGGCCATGGCAGGATGTCGCGGTGGACTTCGTCACCGGCCTGCCAGTATCTGAGAGAGGCAATGACGCTTTCGTGGCCTTCACTTGCAAGCTGACGAAGATGGTCCACGTTGTGCCGATGAACTTCGGCGACAGCTCCGCAGCTGTGGTGGCCAGAATCTACTTTGACTCGGTGTGGCGCTTACATGGCGCGCCTATGAAGATTGTCTCTGATCGTGACCCGCGATTTCAAGATGCCTTCTGGCAGGAACTCATGAGACTGATGGGTGTGAAGGTGGCTCGTACCACGCCGTACAACCCTCGGTCTGACGGCCAGGCGGAACACAGCAACAGAGTTATTGAGGACATGCTCAGGTCCTTTGTAGACGCCAATGTGGAGGACTGGGATCTGTTCACCACTAACGTGGAGTTCGCGATCAATGACTCCAGGAGTGAATCTACTGGCTTCACGCCATTTGAACTGGTGTTTGGGTTCTCGCCGCTGTCGCAGTTGGACCTTTTCCTGGAGGCCGCACAGTCCACCGCTGGACGACGAACAGGGGGAGTAGGCACCGCACACGAAGTGGCCGTGAAATTTTCGTCGCAACTGCGGGACGCCAGACAGCGGTTGGAGCTGGCTCAACAGCGACAGCGCGAACAGTTTGATCGCAGACACGGGCAGCGGGAGTATGCCGTTGGAGATCTGGTCTGGATAGAGGCGAAACACCTTACGGAGAAGGTGATGGATCGCTCCATCTGTAGGAAACTGACCAAGCGCTGGCATGGACCAGTTCCTGTGACCGAACGCTTCTTCAGCGATGTACAGATGACCATGCCAGAGGCCGACAGAGGAGCTCCAGTAGCCTACCGCCTACGCCTCCCTCCTCACCGGCGGATTCACGACGTGTTCGCTCAACATCGCCTCAAACCGTACACCAGCGGTCAAGATGCTTTTGCCGCACGCGATCACCTAGCAGTACCTGAAGAGGTGGTAGTGGACGGTCAGAAGGAAGCACACGTTGAGCGCATTCTTGCACGTCGAGTGCGGTCTGTTCGAGGAAAAGAGGTGGAAGAGTGGAAGGTTCGCTGGACTGGCTACTCCAAAGCTCACGACCAATGGAGGACGCGTGACAAACTTGAACGCGGAAGTCCACTTCAACAGCTTCGTGAATTCGAGCAAGCGAGACTGCACATGGAAGCGCAAGTCCGCGACGAAGCCACTCGGCGACGCGAGCAACGTGGCCGTCACTCCGCTCAAGCCGGAATGACACTGGCCCACCTCATCACTAATCCCTGCGATGAACTGGACCAGCTCGAACAGATGGAATATGATACCCCCCTGCCGTGGGAACGCCAAGAGCGCGTGGAAGATGGGTCGTTGGCACTGGTGACAGAGCTGCTGGCGATACAGACAAAAGCAACCCGCACGCCCAGGATTCTCGTACTTTTCAGCGGTACTGGCTCAGTAGAGAGGGAATTCCTAAATTGCTTCCCCTCCGCTTCAGTGGTGACCCTCGACTCCGAGCATATCTGGCAACCCACTCATGTGTGTGACATCCTGCAATGGGACTACAAACAATACCCGCCTGGATTCTTCGATGTCGTTTGGGCAAGTCCCCCCTGCAGGCAGTACAGTCAAGCGCGCACCACTGGTGGACCCCCTGACCTTCCCCAGGCTGACAAAATCGTACGACGAGCATTGCAGATCATTGACTACCTGGAGCCGAAACATTGGTTCATGGAAAACCCCAGAGGTCGCTTCCCTAACGCGCTACGGCTTCGCCCTATGATGCGCCAGCTTCCCTCCTCCGCTGGTGTGTACCTACTGCATGTACGGTACGCAGTACATGAAGCCCACCTGCATATGGACGAACTCAGCGCCACCCTCGCCCCTGCTACGCTGTACTACTTCAACACCGTGTGCGTGCAGATGGGCAACCGGTGCTCATCCAGAGACTGCTCAGCTTGGACCTCACCCGCAGCAGACTGGAGCAGGCCGATCTGCGAGTGTATATCCCGTGCCAGCACTTCTGCTACGACAACTTTTCCGACATTTACGCCTCCGCAAAACTGAAGACCCGCTTTAGATTCCAAGTGGCACCCTTCTTCTTGAAAGTGGTGCCCTGGTAGCGGCAGGCAAACTATGCTCGAAGAGGGACCAGAGAACCTAAGAACTGGGAACAACAAGGAACCAGAAAACCTAAGAACTGGAACTTAGATGGGTACCTTAGCGGAGTGATCCCAGGAGGTAGACCACTCCTAAGGGGGGGAGAGTTGTGCCCGGAGGCACAGCGTGAGCCGATATGCCTATGCGTCCGTATGTGTGTCATCGGGGGTAATCTGGGATTGGCACGATGACAGTGAAATTGGGCTTGAAATCACGATGAGAATGAATACCAGATGTCCGGGGTATGACAGTATGACACTATGACAGTATGACAGTATGGCACTATAGTAGTATGACAGTACTGTGGGGGGTGTCATCGTGGAACTCAGTCAGACCCTCGAAGAATGGTCAGATTCGCATCGGGGTTGAAAAGACAATGAAATCGAATATCAGATATTAAGGTTATGACAGTATGACAGTATGACGCTATGACAGTATGACAGTATGACAGTACAGTAGTATGACAGTACTGTGGGGCAGTCATCGTGTCAGCCTGTCGGCATAACATCTGAATCGAGAATGACGAATCGGAATTAGAAATGAGATCGGATCGGGAATTGAACGTTGAGCCGAAGTGTGACATCGGCTCTCGAGTGGTTGACCCTGCAACCTGAGTGACGAGTGAATAAGTGGAGCACTTGAGAAGTGTTTAGCCTTCAGAACTCGGAACCGAATTATCGTTTGTACCTCAATCTGGCCCTGATCCAGTATATTATAAAAATCCGAATTGTGTACCTTTGCACGTTCAATAAAAAACATATCTCCGAGCATCTGTCGTAGTGCCCACGGGCACAATAGTGGTCACTGAACCAACAAATCCTTGTCGATGAATGGCATCTACACCTCGATTTCGCACACTTTAAGATACTTTTGACCCAATTTTCATGCCTAGAAATAAGCAACTTTGGGGATTTTACTACAACAAAATTGCCCTTGGGTGAGATATATATACTAAGTATATGTGTAGAATAAATTGTTGAGTATTAGATATACCTATTGCAACGGATGTGCGAAGCTTGTATGGCCGATTCCGACAAGTGATATCGGGCTGAGAAATGAATCCAAGCTTAGAGTTTGAAGTGGTTGTACCGTATACGGTACAAACCGCTCCATAGGGGTACGTTAACGAGCTGAGCAAGCTCTCATGTCAGTTTTTGAGTTAGTTACAATCTGCACCAACCTGTGCTCAGGAACTCCGAAGTATTTTAACCGACATTACCGATATCCAACAATATCCCTGTGATCTAGTATCAGGCGGCTACAGACTGTTTGGGCGGTGGGTCAATCGAGCCGGGTGGCCGGGCTAGTGCATCCCTCCCCCCTCCATGTCGGTTGTCCTCATGCTGTTCCCGCGCTGGGCTGCTGCAGCCCCATGGCATGTGCACACGTGCCGCCGCATCGCCGTGAGCTTGCAGCTCCGCACCACGAGTGCTCGCAGCTGCAACAGTGGGCAAGGTGCAACGAGTTACCCATAGAATGCAATGTGGGGTCAATCGAGCCGGGTGACCGGGCTAGTGCATCCCTCCCTCCTCCACGTCGGTTGTATTCGTGCTGTTCCCGCGCTGGGCTGCTGCAGCCCCATGGCATGTGCACACGTGTCGCCGCATCGCCGTGAGCTTGCAGCTCCGCAGCGTATGCCGGCCGAAGCTCGCCGCACCCATGCTGCTGCGCGACCATGTCATCCTCCTCCCATACGCCCCGCAGATGATCCAAGGTCTCCACCTCCATCGCCTCGTATGTTGCGCACGATGCCTGCAAGTGAGCTGCGGGGGCCTGCTGCTCCACTCTAAGCTCCCAACAAGCTCCATGCAATGGCTCCCGAGCTGGGGGTGGTAGGGGACCACGCGCCAACACCTACCCCCCCTTTGCCGTCGAGCAACGACCCGAGCCGCGAGCGCGGCAAAACCGCCCCTCAGCCGGGACGCCCGATCGAGATCCTGGACGCGAACGGCGTCATCATCCGAAACCGTCACTGCAGCTATCGCCGCAGGCACCGCCAACGGGTTAGGACCGTGGCGTGGCAACACCGAACCCACCCCGTGGCACGCCTGCGGCAGGTCCCGCCGTCGCCCGCAGCTACCAGGGTCCAACCCCAGCCGGCATCCGCCATTGAAGGGGCCCGCCAGCTCCGGACACAAGCGGCCGGGTAAGAGCGTAATGAACGGGGCGACGGGTAGTGAAATCCCGCAAACGGGAGGCGCTCCAGCGCCAACCGGGCAGGAGCCGGCAGAGAGCACCGGCTCAAGGCCAGCGTGGCCCGCACCCAGCGGATAGGGCCTGTGCGAGGATTCACCGCGCGACCGCGCTGGCCGCGGTGCAGCAAGTGAGCCCACATCTGCTGCGTCGAAATTCCGAACCGAGGCCGCGCTGGAGTGGGGACGGCCCGGCGCGACGGGAAACGTGACCCTGGAACGGGCGGCGCTGAAGAATTCCTCAGCGGGGCGCGTGGGTCGGCCACCCGCAGATTAGGTGGCGAAAAATTGGGAGCACATGCCGCGTCAGCGGACTCGGGCAGAAGGGCAAGCGCCATAATCCCACAAGCGGAGGCAGCAGCATCAAACCCAGCCGAACTCGGGCGAAGGCAAGGCGGCTCCAAAGCAGGCGGTGCACAGAGCACCATTCACGCAAGAAATAAGTAAGATCCCGCTGAAATTTTGTAAAGAAGCACCGGCCGTCGTGGAAGATCTCGGTGGCGAAACAAGACCGGTCCGTGTGCAAGACAGTAAAAACTGTTAAATTACGCCGCAATTGATGAGGTTCGCGGAAAGAACGTGGGGAACTCCCCAGATTAAATCCAGCCGTTGAGATCACAAGAAACCCGGCAGAAAGACGGGCGCTTGATCCACCGGCGACGAAAGCAAAAAGAG
>LGRX02026646.1:0-42049 GCA_001247695.2 Cymbomonas tetramitiformis | reverse complement strand
GTGGGCCGTGTTGGTGGGCATACGGTGAGGCGTGTGACCCCCAAGCACCCCTCAGATCACTGCCCATGACAAAGCTGTCACGGGCAGTGACTGTGGGCCGTGTGGGGGGGCATACGGTGAGGCGTGGGACCCCCAAGCACCCCTCAGATCACTGCCCACAGCACGGCCGTCACGGTCAGTGATTGTGGGCCGTGTCGGGGGGCATACGGTGAGGCGTGTGACCCCCAAGCACCCCTCAAATCACTGCCCACGACACATGTGTCACGGTCAGTGATTGTGGGCCGTGTTGGGGGGCATACGGTGAGGCATGTGACCCCCAAGCACCCCTCAGATCACCGCCCATGACATAACTGTCACGGGCAGTGACTGCGGGCCGTGTCGGGGGGCATACGGTGAGACGGGTGACCCCCAAGCACCCCTCAAATCACTGCCCATAACATAGTTATCACAGGCGGTGATTGTGGGCCGTGTGGGGGGCATAAGGTGAGGCGTGTGACCCCCAAGCACTCCTCAAATCACTGCCCATGACACAATTGTCACTGGCAGTGACGGTGGGCCGTGTTGGTGGGCATACGGTGAGGCGTGTGACCCCCAAGCACCCCTCAAATCACTGCCCATGACAAAACTGTCACGGGCAGTGACTGTGGGCCGTGTTGGCGGGCATAAGGTGAGGCGCATGGCCCCCAGGCACCCCTCAGATCACTGCCCATGACGTAACTGCCACGGGCAGTGACTGTGGGCCGTGTCGGGGGGAATAAAGTGAGGCGGGTGACCCCCAAGCACCCAGTGTCGACAACGGAGCCAACGGAGCCACCTCGGAGCCTGGTGTCCACCGGCTCCTGCGGAGCCGGACCCTCATATTCGACGGCTCCTACGGAGCCGGGATGGGACGGAGCGTGGTGCTTGGCAGCTCCTCCGGAGCCGGAGCCTCATTTTTTTCGGCTCCTGCGGAGCCGGAGCTTGGCGAACCCTCACTTTTTCGCGCTCCTACGGAGCCGGAGCCTAAAGCTTTCAAGCTCCGCCGGATTGCGCGGAACGAACGGATCCTACCGTGTTTTTGTGCATGTTTTAGAATGGCACCAAGCGTGCCAAGAAGCGCGTCGCTCGGACCGGGTTTAGACTCCTCGCCAGTGGATTCGGCATAGTCGAAAATGGTTTACAACGATGTCACCTGAGTGCGGGGAGCCGGTCCGTTCACCGCGCCTTAGCACCGCTTCGGAGCACACCACCGCCGGGCGGATTGATAAATATCTAATCCTCTGAAATAACAGCCCAAATTACGCATAAATTTCCTGGAGTTTTAAAGAGGTTATGCCTGATACGTTTGATAGCTTGAAATGACGGCATTGAACTCCTCTACACGTGGCACGAAATTACGGGACGAATGGATAAGCGAGGCGTATGTTATGGTCCGATCAGTAAACCCTATCATTATAACGACACATGTCGCACGTTTCCCTGAAAATTCCGATTCCACCGAATACTGACCGCATGCCTACGTTCGATAGCTTGAAATGACGGCATTGAACTCCTCTACACGTGGCACGAAATTACGGGACGAATGGATAAGCGAGGCGTATGTTATGGTCCGATCAGTAAACCCTATCATTATAACAACACATGTCGCACGCATCCCTGAAAATTCTAACTAGGCACAGATTCTAACATGTAATTTCAATTCTTCACAAAGTGGAATACTTTTTAAGGTTGGTTACACCACAATATCTTAATTAATTTATTCTCGTCATGTTCGGCGTACCGTAGATCCCCAAGCTTAACTGCTTACTTGCCGCACGACACGAGGTACCTTATCGGGTATGGGGACGAGTCGACGCGAGCGGTTGAAGGTGACCTGTGATATTGATTATGATGACCAAAAATATTTGTCAGCTCATTCTTTGGCAATCGTATTTGCGATAACATGCATTGCACATGTAAATATGCCTTCGTTCAATCGATCGATGGGTGGGAGTCATCACACATGTCCGCACGCATTTTTTAGGCGAAATCTAAAATCTGACACTGTTTTATGATGAGAAGTCTTGATGATGAAGTATGATAACTTGTGAGGTATGGGACCGACCCATGATAAAATAAGTGCTTTGAAGGGTCTATGTTAATGCCCTAATGAAACATCGACCAAATATGCAATTTTCATGTGCATAACCATGCATACAAATCGATGTACCCAAGCGATGTACCCAAGAATTTAGAACTTGAGAATTTCGTCTATTCTGGAAAATCACCTAGCCAACCGCCCCCAAAAACCCATGTCTATGACATGAATGCCGCCAAACATATGGTTCATACCCAAGATTGGTGTGGTATTGACAACCTATATCGGCCATATGGACACTTGAAATGGTTCGAGCTCGCCATGGCGTGCGGAACAAAGAGTGGCTTGGGTACATCGTGATGTACCCAAGACCGGGTAGTGGACACTTGTCGCACATCGCGCACTGCCGTACGCCGTCGCCGTCATCCAGCAGCCATGGGCCCGAGGACTTGGTGTCACCTCGATTCGTTTGCGCCACCGCGGCTTGTCCGTCAGATCCTGACAACAGCCCTCCTCGCGGGAGGTCGCCCCCTGCATCGCCCGCCTTGACCAACGCTGGCTCGTGGGCAAACTCGTTCCGTGTCGCGCGTGATTCCCGATCGCCTTCTTCGGGGGGCCCGCCTCCTACGCCTCCGAGTCCACCGCGGGCAGGTCGCCTGCCTCGGTCCCCTGCGAGGGCGCCTCCGTCTCCAGCAGGGTCAGATTGGGATGCCGCACGAATGGCCACCACATCCGCCAGTTCAGTGTGCAGATTTCTGTCCGTGGAGGAGGTTAGCGCCTTGAAGGACCGCCGCAACCTCACTGTCTTTATGATACGGTTTGGCGTGACGTTCTATGACCGGTGCAGAGGCCAGCGCGTCATGTACCAGCTTGGCGTGTGCAACAAGGAGCGGGGTCTCAGGCTGCGGAGACATCCGGGTATCACCAGCAAAGTTGAAAAGAAGCATAACAAGACCATCGCGTGCGGGAACAATGGCTGGCGTCTCCCTCTTGGGGGACAGACTACGTCTTCCAACCTCCTGGAGGCCATGATTTCAGCCTACGCTGATCTGTCGCACCGTGACTCAGGGCACAAGTTGCCGGGGGGCCATGCGAGGAACATTGCGTACTCGCTGTGTACCTACGTGGAGATTGGGGCGGCACACGTGCTGCGCTGCATGGCGCACCCAAATGCCACACCCGTGTACTACATCTTCCTGGAGGACGCGCGGTGTCTTACTTGGCACGCTGAGTTCACGAACGAGTATTTCGAACGGGACGACCGGAAGTTCACAGGCTTGCAGTGGGGAACCAGGGAATCGGCCGCGCCGTGGTTGCTGCCCGCCCTGGGGGCCTTGGAGGCGCTTCGTCTCCCGCCGCCGCCGCCGCCACCGCCACCCGCCCATCAGGCTCTCGTGGCTGAGAGATCCGAGCACGTGGATACGGCCTGGCGAAGGAATGTGCACGAGGTTCGCGACCCCCCTGCACGTCGTCAGGGCCAGCCTTCCAGCCGAACGTATGAGCATCAGCCGGGCGCGGGCGGTGCTGCGCGCTCGTCTGCCCCTTCTGTCGATCGCCATGGGACTGCTACCCATGTCGTCCATGCGCCAAGGGCGTCTAGGATGCCGGCCGGTCTTACCTCGCGGTGTCCTCCTTCTCCAGCTGCTTCGATATGCAGCGAAGTGACGCAGGCGTTCGAGCGCCATACGGACGAACAACGTGAGGCGCAGAGACAGACGCATTTTCATCAGGGCTCCCCGGGCACAGCGGGCGGGTGGCCCTGGTGAGCGACCAACGCTGTGGCCGTGGGCTGCCTGCACAGGCGGTCCACTTGAGGCCAGGTGTCCTGCGGGCGTGTATCTCGTTTGCGGGAAGTGCAGTGGTTTGGTGGTGGCTGGGACGCGGTCCCATTCCTGTGGTCGCCGTGTGGGCGATGTGGGAGGCAATGGCTTGGCACTTGTCGTGGTGCCCTTTTCAAGTTTGGTGGAGGCGCTGCGTGGCCTCGTTTTTGAGCCGGCTGCCCGTATGGTGGTCGGCTGCTCGACGTTGTCCCCTTCGTGCATCTTGCGACATCTGGGTCTTATGGGCTCTCGCCTACGTTTGGTACGTTGGGCTGCTTATCGTGCGCGCCACAGGCATCTATGCTGGCGTGCACCGTGTGCGTGCAGAAGGTTGGATGGTGGTGCCCCTTCGGGGGGTGGTCGTTTCCTTGGCATACTGGTCACAGTGTGCGGCCGCCCTCCTCCTCGTAGTCCTTGCCTGGCTTTGGGTTTGTGCCAGCATTTACGCTGAGGACGTGGCGTGCCACGCCTCCTGTATCGTGCATGACCCGCTGGACGCAGGTCACATTCGACGTGGTCGTGGATGGACTATTCCGTCCCTGCGTTGGTCCCAAGTCTTCTTGTTGGGCCGCGTACGCCTGCCCGCTCTGCCGGCCAGGTTGGACAAGCCTCGCTTCGCGGCGCGCTGGACGCAGCTTCGACGCAATCTCCGCCTTCACCGTGTCGCGCAAGCCGCCTACATGGCGCGTGTCCTTGCGGTCGTGGTCTTCACCGCCGCTGGTGGGAGTACTCGCTTGGCGCACGGGGGGTGGAGAGTAATGGCGTGCTTCTTCGCTTCGAACTCGCCGGTAGCCGCAGTGCATTTCAATCGAATTTTGCGATTTTTTCTGCTTTTGTGCGGAATCTTGTGGGTCGCTGGCAAGCTGACCGAGTGTGTGCCTACGTATGATGTCACGTCACCCACACGCAGCGCCTGGGGTTCGTCCCCCTGCACCTCTTGGGAGGCTCAGCAATCCTCAAGGCAATGGGAGCCGGGCTGGGTGGCCAACGTCGCGGAGCAGGATGAGGTCTTGCCGTACACCGTGCTGGACGAGCTTCAACCTCTAGGTGACACGACAGTGACCAAGGACGAGGCAGCGTGGCTCGACACTGAGCTCAATGCCACGTTTGGAGGACATCCTGACTTCAAGGAGGAGCACTGGGAGGAAATGCGGAATGTTCTTCGCAGGTGCAAGACCACCTTTGCCAACAGTCCTCACGATCTGACAGGCTACAAGGGCAAGGCGGAGCACAACACGTTCTCCATTCCTTTTGTAGACGAATCCAAGGCCGCCTACCAGAGACCCAGGAAGTACAGTCCGGGCGAGCAGGAAATCATCGATATTCATTGCAAGGAACTTTTGGAGTATGGCTTCATAGAGCCAGCAGCCAAGCATTGCAGGCATGCGAGCAACGTGGTCGTGGCTGGCAAGAAAGATCACGAGACTGGCCTGTGGACCCAGACGAGGTTCTGCGTGGACCTCAGGGGTGTCAACCGGCACTCCCTCAAAGACAATACGCTGCCGCACCGACCAGAGGAGCTCTACCAGAAGGTGGCGAAGGCCAAGTTCAAGACCACGCTGGATGCCACCAAAGCCTTCCACCAGACTCCCATGGCCACGGAAGAGGACAGGAGCAAGACGGCGTTTTGGTGGAAGAATCAGCTGTACCAGTACACCTCGATGCCTTTTGGTGCAGCTGGAGCTACTTCTGCGTTCGTAAGAATCATGGACTACGAGTTACGTCACTTGCAGCATTGCACGGTGGCATACGTCGACGACGTAGTGGTCTACACGGATTCCACGCCTGAGCAGCATTTGAAGGACGTTGAGGACGTACTGCGCACCTTGGGGGACGCTGGCATCCGTTTGCATGCAGGCAAGAGTACCTTTGGTGCAGCCACGGTGGACTTTCTGGGCTATCGCATTGGTCACAACTCCATTGGCGCGCAAGAAGCTAAATGCAAGGCCATCCAGGAGCTTCCAAGCCCCCAGGACAAGACTGGGCTCCGCTCGATCTTGGGCATGATGAACTACTACAAGGGCTTGGTGGGTGAGCCAGGGGGGCCAAACTACTCTGAGATGGCCCGCCCTCTCAATGACCTGCTCAAAAAGGAGGTCACTGACATCAAGGGAGCCTGGGGGAAGGAGCAAGATCGAGCACTTCAAGAACTGAAGGATGCTCTCTGTTCTGGGAGGTGCCTGAGGCCTATCGATTATGACAGACCCCTCATATTGTACACCGATTGGAGCACCTATGGCATTGGCGCAGTGCTGGGCCAGAAGGACGATGATGGGAAGGAGTACATTTGTATGGCAATCAGCCGATCCCTGAGTAAAACGGAGAGACAGTACGCCAGCTTCAAGGGGGAGATGCTCGCAGTGGTATGGGCAGTGCGCACACTGAGGCAGTACTTGCATGGAGTTCACTTCACTTTGGTGACCGACCACTCACCGCTCACCACCCTGATGGAGAAGGCCGATCTCCAAGGGCAACACCTACGCTGGGCAATCAGTTTGCAGGAGTTCGACTTCACTGTGAAGTATCGTCCAGGTGCCAAGAACAGCAACGCTGACGTGCCGTCTCGCTACCCACTGCCGTCCACGACAGATGAGACTGGAGCGAGGCATGAGAGGGAGAAGGTGACTGCGTTACACGCAGGCGTGGGGGAAGTTCACACGAAGGACTTCTGTGACCACTTGTGCTTTATGTTGGCTGGGGATGCTTTCCCAGGGGAAGAGGCCACGCCAGAGGTGCAGGTTGCCAACTACTGCAGGATGGCTGCCATGGAGCAGCTGGGCACGGGACCAGTGCATCGTTTGTTCGACTTGCACTACCGCGAGGAATTAGAATGCAATCATGGGGACATGTTTGACACTGACTTACCTGAGCTGGTGACCGACTCTGGAAGGCTAGCCAGAGCAGCTTGGAAGGCGTTGAGCCTGGTCAGGCCTACGCGAGGCACGCACGGCGAGGGAAGCCCTGCTGTGTACAGCAATGAGTACTTTGAAGGCGAGCGCATCTTGAAGCCTGAGAAGGTGGACACCAGGGTGCTGGGCAGGAGGTTCTTCTCGCAAGCTCGGGAGGAAGGCGTGGTGTGCTACGAGCCATGTGGAGGCCTCTGTGCTGGGCTAGAGATGTTGCTCCGCAGTGGGATGAAGGTGGATCGCTACCTGTATCAGGACATATCCCCGAGCAGTCGAACAGTTGCCAGGGCCAGGTGCACGGCGTTGCTAAGACGATATCCTGACCTCATTTCGCCCCGTGCAATAGAGTTTGGGGCTCTACCCCAAGATCTGCGCGACACCACCAGTGCCGACTTTATACGAGCAGGAGCTCTTCAAGGACGCCAGTGGGTCATGGTATGTGGGTTCCCATGCCAGGATCTCTCCCCTGCTGGAACACTCACAGGCCTGGATGGCAGGCACAGCAAATTATTTTATGAAGTGGTCAGGCTTCTGTCCACGCTCCAGCAGCTGCAGCAGCAGAGGCCTCCAGGCTATATCCTGGAGAACGTTTCTCCGTTGTCACACAGACCTGGAACCAAGATCAGGGACGAGGTGTTCCCGTACATTGCCAGCATTGCCAGCGTCATTGGCCGACCAGTGTCCTTTGATGCAGCACAAGCAGGCGCTTACGCACACCGATTGCGAGCGTATTGGAGCAACTTGTTCCAGAGCCACCAGTTTCGCTCCGTCATGAGCAAGGTGGTGAGACCAGAAGGACGAATCGTATCGTCAATCATATGCAAGGGCTGACATCCCAGGCCAGTGATAAGGACAGACCGCGCGCCTCACTACGTGGTGAATGTGGTGGGAGAACCATTGAGGGCACTTCCCACCATCATGGCGACGCAAGGGTCAAGAGCGTTCAGGAGAGCGAGAATGGGCACCGTGGTGCGCAACCAGGACGATGAAGACGCCGAGGAAGAATCTCGAGAAGTGAACCTCGACGAGAAGGCGCGAGCCATGGGCTACAGCGCAAGTGAGCTACGCATGACCGATGGCCTGAACGACGTAGAATTGGCAAGCATTCTGGGCCTGGCCATGGATCGCAGGGCAATGGAGCTGCTGATGGCGGTCGCAGAAGCGAGCAGGAAGGGGCTCCCTCACAGCGAGGAATCCCCAGAGGCAGAGAATTCCCCAGGACAGCCCATCGCTGTAGACAACAACTGGGCAGATCACGAGAGGTCGGACCTTCAGCAGAGGCAAGCTTTGCTGGCGGAATGGGTTGAGAATTCGAATGCATATACCCAGCAGGTGGCGAAGACTATGGCCCATCGTGACTGGGAGGAGAAGCTGCGGGTAATGTGCTCGCAAGGGCAGAAAGGTGCAGAAGGAATTGGGGCCCAGCGACAGAAGGCTGGAACCAAGAAGAAGAAGAAGAAAGAGTGGCAGCTCTACACCATGGCGCAGTATCGTCAGAGGCATGAGAACCACTTCGTGAAGGAGGGCGCAACCCCAGCAGCGCGCGTGGATGTGCCTGCCTGGAGTCCGCCTGCCAAAGATTCAGAGATGAGACTCCCCAGGTTGGCGTGCACCACCAGATTCGAGGACCTGATGGCCAGCGTGGCCGAGCAGCAGGTAGACCGTGACAAGCATCGAGATGTACACGATGATGCATGGTGCCTCAGATGGTTGAAGTCCAATGGTAGAGTGAGGTTGCCAGATGAGGAAGTTCGTCGAGTAAGGAGACGAGCAGCACGACATCGATGGGATGAGGCTACGGACGAGATCTACATGGTCACTCTGTCGGGCAAGGAGGTGAGAATACCTAAGCCTGCTGACCGTCTCGCGTTGGTTAAGGAATACCACTCCAGAACTGGACATTGGGGCATAAGACGGACGCAGCATCTTTTGTGGCAGCGCCATTGGTGGGCCGATTTGAAGAAAGACGTGGAGGCTGTGGTCACTCAGTGTGAGACCTGTCAGCGTGTGAAGACTCATTATGCGAGAGAGGAGGCATGTTTATCCCCCCTCGAGATCGTGTCGTTCATGTATCGCTGGTCGCTGGATTTGGCATGGCCTTCGAGGAGAGAGACCAAGTCTGGCAACAACCGAGTGCTCATCATGACCGAGCACTACACCAGGTTCATAGTCTGCGTGCCCATTCCCGACAAGGAGGCGAGCACCATCGCAGCGGCATTTCGCAGTCATGTCCTGGCTGTGTTTGGTGCACCAGCAGAGTGCTTGGTGGATGGAGGCAAGGAGTTTGAAGGCGAGTTCAAGCAGCTGTGCAGAGACTGCCTGATTGACCGACGAGTCACCTCGCCAGACTCACCAGAAGGCAATGGGCTGACCGAGCGAGTGGTACGCACTATGAAGTTTTGCTTTAAGAAGCTTGCCTTGGAGAAGGGTCTCGATTATGAGTGGGATGAGCAGCTCTGGCCACTAGTGCTGAGCTATAATGCAGCACGCCAGGAGTCCACGGGGGTGGCGCCGTTCACCATGTTGTTTGCCCAAGAGGCAGTAGTGCCGCCTGATTTGAAACAGGCACCCAGCATAGATTTCGGTGCTGAGGTCGAAGATGAGAAGGATGCCAGAGTCAAGGACCTCCACCGGAGAGCACAGGTGGTGAGGCGACTGATGGTACACGCTGGTTGCAGCCTGGAGGTCGCACAGCATCGTGATACACTACATTATGAAGGGAGAAGAGGTGGGGGCTATGAGCCTAGTCCACACCAGTTTAAGGTGGGCGATTTCGTCTACATTCGGCAGAAGCCTCGCAGCGGCATGGAAGTCGCGACCAAATCTGCCATTCTGAAGCTGGTCAAGGTACAGCGAGATGGTGTGGTGGTGCTTGAGGACGCCACCAAGTTAAGAGAGAAGAGCACCGTGCAGAGCATCGCGCCATGTCACCTACAGGTGAAGGACCAGTATCCCTACAAAATAAGGATTATTCCAAGGGCTTGGACCGGCGGCTTGGAACCCCATAGGACCCGGTAGGACAGGTATGTGTTTGAGAGGCGTTGGCGTTAACACTGGGAATTCCAAGGGCTTGGACAGCAAATGTCCCGGTCCAAGCCCCGTCCAAGCCGCGGTCCAAGGGCTTGGACCGGGACATTTGCTATCCAAGCCCTTGGAACCCCCTTGGAATTTACATAAAATTCCAATCGGTTTCCAAGCCGTTGGACCGTCGGTTTGGAATACCGTAGGACCCGTCTGGACCGTCGGCTTGGAACCCCGTAGGACCTGTTATGATTGATGATTCCAATGGGGTTCCGGCGGCCTGGACGCGGCTTGGACCAAATAATAACGACATTCCAAACGGGTTCCAGCGGCTCGGCAACAGCTTGGAACGCATTAGGACCCGTCTGGACCGTCGGCTTGGAACCCCGTAGGACCTGTTATGATTGATGATTCCAATGGGGTTCCGGCGGCCTGGACGCGGCTTGGACCAAATAATAACGACATTCCAAACGGGTTCCAGCGGCTCGGCAACAGCTTGGAACGCATTAGGACCCGTCTGGACCGTCGGCTTGGAACCCCGTAGGACCTGTTATGATTGATGATTCCAATGGGGTTCCGGCGGCCTGGACGCGGCTTGGACCAAATAATAACGACATTCCAAACGGGTTCCAGCGGCTCGGCAACAGCTTGGAACGCGTTAGGACCCGTTTGGACCATCGGCTTGGAACCCGGTAGGACATATTATGATTGATGATTCCAAAGGGGTTCCGGCGGCCTGGACGCGGCTTGGACCATATAATGACGACATTCCAAACGGGTTCCAACCGTTTGGACTGCATTAGGAACCGTCTGGACGTCGGCTTGGAACTCAATGGGACCTTTTATAGTGGTTATTTACAAAAATGTTCCAGCCACCCGGAACTACGGTTCCAACCGTAAGGACCGGTATATGTCCATCCGCTTGGAACTATGGTTCCAATCTGGTTTTGTTCTATATACATACAAACAGGTATCAAGGGCTTGGAACCATTGGTCCACAAGCTTGCTATTATGCATATGCAGTACAAAGGTGCTATTGATATGTATTGCTGTTTGAAATATTTACACAAAGAATCGTAAAGGTTCTCTATTGCTTGGTCTGGTCTCTAACAAGCTCTATAATCTGACAAAAATAGCAGTCATGCTGCCGCATCTCCCTCACTATCCTCATCCTCATCCCCTTTTTCATCATCCTCATCCTCGTCATTATCTTTACCATCATCTTCACCCTCCTTTTCAACGACGACCTCCTCACCCTTTTTCTCTTCCTCCTCTTTCTTTTGCTGCTTGCTGCTTCCTTCAGGAGCAGCAGCTTTCCTTTTCTTGCCGAAGTCGACGTTCTTATCGGTTTGCACCGTGCTGTTTCTTACATATTTTGTGGGGATCCTGCGGAGTACAGACGGCGGGAACGGTCAGTCCAAGGGCTTGGAACGGCCCGTCCAAACCTGGGACGGTGTGTTTTGCGTAAAACAACACATACGCGTAAGTCAAAAGAAAATAGTAAAACAATGGGTAGGGACTAACCAGACAGTGGGCTTGTTTTTTACGGCGGGGACAATAGAGGACTCGTCGTGGACGAGGTCCTCGCCCTTGATCTTTGTGTCCTTGGCCATTTTCTTTTTTAAAAGTTTGATGCCCTCCGCATGGTGGGAGAGCATGCGGAAGATGTAGTCTTTGTTATCTTCGTCCTTTATTGCGTAGAGGGTTACCTCCACGCAGTCCTTGGGCACGACAAGTCCCTTAAGACTTGCCACGCCCGTTGGGCCCTCCCCCACCACGTCTAACAAACCGCGCGCGATGCAAAACTTTGAGATGTTCGTGAAGGAATCCGTGTCCGCTGGCGGCCGCGACTTGTGCCCCTTCTGGGCACCGTGGAATATTTCGACGAAGCGACCGCTGTTGAGCTTACCATCTTCTTCGCTCTCGGTCAACGGTTCCTGTATATTCGAAACGAAAGACACAACAATATGTCAGTCACGGGTGGAACGGTGGTTCCAAAGGCTTGGACGATATTTAAAAAACGGTTCCAAAGGAGTTCCAAAGGGGTTCCAAAATAGTTCCAAACGCTGGGAATAGGCCCGTGCTCGTGCGTGAAATAAAGTTACTTAAAGAAACCCGTGGACTCACAGTTCCAGTTGTTTGGAACCACGGTTCCAGCGGCAGTACACACCTTTTGCTTTTGCGGAGGGGGCTCCTCCACCTTGACTTTCTTCTCTTCTTCTTCGCCTTGTCCATCGTCTGGGATGGACTCCTTTGTCCATCCATTGATAGATTTTACGGCATCATAGAGCGGCCCCGACTTCGGACGCCCAGCCTCCTGGAAGTTGAGGATCGCCTCGGTCTCAGCAGCGGTGATCAAGGACTCGGCTCTTCCAAATAATCGGAAGCCCCTTGCGGGGCCTTCGTAGCGCGCGAAGTACCCGTCCGGAAATTGTTTGGTGAACTTCTGTTTCCAGCGTCCTTCTGTGGCCTTGGTATTTTTCAAATACGCTAAGCGGCTGGTCAGGTACATGCTCACTTGGCGTTTCGGGACAGACGGCGTGACCGCGTGAATCTCCTCGATAACATCGCGGACTAAGGAGCTTTTTAATCGCGAGGAGGTGGCTCCCACCGGTATGTCGCCTTTCTCCATTCTCTTCTCGATAATGTCCCGGCCATGCGAACGCATGTCGTTGATGTCGTCTTGCGTGGGGCCAGAAACCCCGCCAGCTGTCTGCATTATTACTGCGGCGGGGGGATTTGAAGACTGCGGATGAGAGGAGAGACGTTGCTCCATCTCCGCGATTCTTGCCATTAGAGCGCGGGTGGTGGAGTCTTTCGTATCGGTCAAAGCAGATTGCCGCGGCGACTTGTCCAGCAGCTTTTTCTTTACAGTTTGTTTTGGCGGTGGGGTCTTCCTATCGCTTCTCCTTAGTAGTCGTGTCATTTTTCTACGGTGTGGGTTTTCTGCGGTACGGCTTGAATACGGTGGTGTGCTGCAAAGAGTTTGACTCTCTTTTAACGCACAACGGCCGCAACGGCCGCAAATCTGTTCCAAGGCAGGTCCGGCGGCTTGGTGCATTGGTCCGAGCGACTGGATCGCGTTATCGCGCTCTTTTTCGAAATTTTGAATTTCGAGCGGACCTGCGACTGCTGTCACCTCTGTCCTCCGTCGACGGGTATGACATTGCAATCGCTGCCGTGTTTTCCATCTTGACTTATCGATAGTCCAGATGGTAAGCCGTCGCTCTTCAGAGCTCGCGGTCATGGGTTCGAATCCCATTAAAGGTTTACGGTGAACAGCTGGGATGTGCGCACATCCCTCCTGTTCACTGTATCACCTTTAGCCATTTTGAGTTTCGATTTCTGGAAAAATCGAACGGTCTTCGTTAATTTACCAGCCGATTACTTGTGCATGTGCACTATAGGAACCCTTGGATGTTTCATTTTGACTACCAGAAAAATCTGACGGTCTTCGTTAATTCCACACCCTGGGATCGGGTCGATAGCAAAAAACGCTGACGTTCACGGGACTGTTCCTTTTTTGGAGCAAATCCTTCTACAGAATTCGTCGCAGCTCTATTTTTAGAAATTTCCCGTAAGATGTGCATAATTGACGGTAGAAAACAATTTTTCTGCATTTTTCACGTCGCTGCATATCAAAAACATCGGGGCCAAACATATGTCCACTTTTCAAAAAAACAGAAAATTTTCCGAAATTTTGTTTTTTGGGCTTTTCACACAAAAAACAGCCAAGTGTTAAGCTTTGAAATAAGAGGCTTCACTTTGGAATTCCAGGGGCATGGAATTTCTCAAGTGGGAGCAAATGTCCCATTCCAATGGACTTCCAAGGGCTTGGATAAACCCCCAGAAGTGGACCTAGTCGATTTTTACTAAAAAAGTTCCATGCCATTGGTTTGAGTGGGCCAACCCGTTGGAATATTGGTCCTTAGGTGATTTTTGCAATCCTCAAAACGTTCTAAATAACTTTGTGCGATTCCAATGCTTCACTTTGGAATTCCAGAGGCATGGAATTTTTCAAGTGGGAGCAAATGTCCCATTCCAATGGACTTCCAAGCCTCTGGATTAATCCCCAGAAGTGGACCTAGTCGATTTTTAAGATGGCTTTTCCAAACCGATGGACACCGTAATCCCTGGCCTGTCCGGGCGCCCGGATTGTGCCTAAAAACGTAGAAACCCTGATGTAAAGGTGACAAACCGGACTTTTGCCGAATGTTGAAGGTATTTAATTCCGACCGCCCGGAACTACGTTCCCACGCGCCGGACCATGGGTCCGGGCGCCCGGAATGCATCTGAAAACCTTACAAGTCCGGTCAGACAACTCACACTTCTTACATGGATTCGCAGGAATAATGGCTAGGCAAAGGCGTGGACTAGCTCGAAACGAGAACGCGGAAGGCACTCCATGCCCATGCGATCAATGCAGACTCCGATTTTGCTACTCCAAAAAACAGATTAGGCGGCATTTGATCCTACATCCGCCCGTCGCACGCCTCTCCAATGACCGAGATCATGAAGAAAACGACTCTCTTGACGGTGCCGAAAGTGTGAATGATGACGGTGAGACGGATCCACCATCAGAGACGGACGAAGAGGAAGAACACGAGGATGACACATATCTTCATGACCATGCCGAACGGATGCTCCGGAAGATCCGTGAAAACTTCTTCAGCCCGATTGAGTATGCATCGTCCGACTCGGTGAGTTCTAAATCCCGTCCAAGCCGTTGGAACCATTGTTTAACAATATCCAAGCCCCGTCCAAGCCTTTGGAACAACCTTGGATTCCCCCACGAAGAAGAGTCCAAGCATCGTCCAAGCCTTTGGAACACCTTTAGAGCCATCACTGTAAGCCAGATTCTTACATCGCATCTTATTAGTTCAGGATTGCTGGGTTGATGGGAGTGGATGCCCGCCGTATTCTAGGAGGAGGAAAGTGATGCGCGCGAGCAACGTGAAAACGACCGAACAAGGGACCCGGAATTCATCATGGTAAGTTCAATACGCACAGATTGAATGCCTTCCGAAAACTGCACTATATCACTATTCCAAGTCATTGGAACGGTGCGTCCTTACGTGTGGAACCCCTCTGGACCAAAATCAATCAGATGCTGTGTGACTAAATTGCAGGAGGGAGAAAATGTGCATGACAAATCGACTACCCTTGCAAACCGCTTCATACTGGATCTACTTGAGGCCCACTCCAACCATAACTCGACCCAGGCGTACTTTGACACAATCCTGGAAATTCTGCGACGTCGAGTATGCGGCTTGGAGGTCGACGATGAATCAATCTCGACCGATGACGAGGTAGCACTACCTCATACCTACCAAGCGTGCCTGCGGTTTTTCAAGGATTTCCTCATGAAGTACAACGAGATGGATGTGTGCCAGAACTGCAATTTTCTTTTCAAAGATCTGCTTCCCGAAGAGGCACCGACGTGTCCGAAATGCAACCACGGCCGGTTCAAGGAGCCATCAATGGTCGATGGCAAGTGGGAACCCGGAAGGGCCAAGTGCGTTTTCCGCTGGTGGCCGTGGACAAGGATACTGGAGGCCCTTTTCATGGATCCGGTGCAGGCACAGATGGCACGTTCATGGGAGAAAGTTGACTTGGATGAGCCGATCGTCAGAAGCACTGGAATATTAGGTGAGTAAACACTGTCAATTAGACTGCATGGATTGCCTATTCCGGGCGCCCGGATTCATGCCTCCACCCGGATGGAACATGCGTCCGGCCGTTTGGATATGTCACAACACCCATTTTGGTTGTCTTGGTATAGTCCAAACGTGTGGACCAAACGTTCCGGCCGTTTGGAATTTTGCGGATGTAGATTAACAAAGATAATTGCGAGTAAATCTGCATGGATGGCACGTTCCGGGCGCCCGGAATGGCGTTCCATCCGTGTGGAATACGAGTCTGGTCGTAATGGATATGTTACAACAACCTGTTTTGTTGTCTTAGCATAGTCCGAGCGTGTGGAATACCTAATCCGACCGGTTGGACTAAGACATGTTAGTGCGGGTGTAGATTCACGAAGCTGGCAGAGGACCATGCTCGAGGACCCGGAGTTCTTCAAGGACAAGCGCAACCTCTCTGTGGTGTTATGCGCGGACGGCATCGAGAAATTCAAAGATAAACTGGGATCCGTGACACCTATAACCTGCCAAGTGGTGAATTACCCTGCACATCTTCGAGGCAAAAGCGAGTTCATTGTGCTTTGGGGCATTATTGATGGCAAACCCAAAGATGCCCAACTCTTCTACCACAAGTTCGTGGACGAGATTATTGACATCGAAAAGAACGGTTGCCGGGTGTGGGACGTTATCGAAAACAAGCCTTTCACCGTTCGAGTCAAGTTGTACAAGGTGCTCGAGGATTATGTCGGATTGACCGAAGCGGGGAACGTGTATGGAACAAACGCGAGGATGGGATGTTCCAAATGTTGGATTGTCGGGACAACAAAGGCAGAGTCTTGCATGCAGAAGACGATTTACGCGCAGATGCTACAACAAAATCCAAGTAAGTCTGATCCCTGCTGCATTCTTCCTAGTATGTATTCGGACGGTTGGACAGATTTCAAAATATTTCTGACTGTACTTCCAGGCGTCGGGAGCCCCGGTTCCGGCCGGTTGGACCATTATAGGGAAAATATGGAGAGATCAAAGCTAGTAATTCCACACGCCCGGAACCCATGCACCCCACGGCCGGACCTGTGTACTCGTGGTTTTACACAATATTCTTTCAACTGTATCGTGTTTTTATGATGTTTGCAGGTGAAGAGCCAGCGATGAGAACGGACAAAGAAGTGAGGGAGTTGCAGCACCTGCACGACGGGATGATCGAAGCGGGTATGCATCCGGAAGTCATTAAGGACAAAATGGCACGGAGTGGGATCAAAGGATCGAGTGCTTTTACCAAGATTGTGAAGTTTAATTTGCCACGCGACTTGCTCTTCGACGTCATGCACATCTTGTCCAACAACTCCTGCCGGATTATGTCAGCGATTCTCGGTGATGACTGGAATTCAAAGTGCCGAAACTTTGCGAGGGCCTATCAGATGCACATGCCGTGGCTTATTCCTATACCAAGGAGGAATGAAAATGACAACCGGAGCCCAGCAGAACGGCTGAGATGTGAGTACACCACCTGTCCAATATAATGATGGTCCAAACCCCTGATAGACGGTGGTGTAAGGGTTCCAAACGCCCGGAATGCTATTTCCTGAATGAATGTAGATGGTCCACACCCCTGTCACACGTTGGATAACGGGTTCCAAACGCCCGGAATGCTATTTTCTGAACGAATGTAGATAATCCACACCCCTGTCACACGTTGGAGGGTGGGTTCCGAACGCCCGGAACGTTTCTTCATGAATGAATTAAGATTGTATAGGTTTCGTATTGAACCAGGATAGGTTGTGTGCGTGTGTGTGGGATCGATCTCTTGTAGTGAAACCCTCTCCGTGGTCCCCTTCTAAGGAGGCCTTGAAGGAGATTATCCCATGGGTAAGAGGGCTCAAGTTTACCCGAGATTCGGGGCCGATTGGGAGGAAGTTTCTGCAAATCAAGGCGGGAACGCAAACTACGCCACGCAAGTTGAAAGCACATCATGGCGTAGTTGCTATCACAAGTGGACTCATGTCGATTGTCAGCGCGTGGATGAACAGTGATGGCCATGTGCTACAACCGGAATTCGCTTCCTACGTTGGGAAATATACGACGGTGGTCCGCGAGATTGTGAGCAGAACCATTGATATCGATGTGAGTATAAACACTGCTTACCCCA
Organism: Cymbomonas tetramitiformis; assembly: GCA_001247695.2. Lineage (NCBI taxonomy): Eukaryota > Viridiplantae > Chlorophyta > Pyramimonadophyceae > Pyramimonadales > Pyramimonadaceae > Cymbomonas > Cymbomonas tetramitiformis. The sequence goes on along the minus strand of LGRX02026646.1, from coordinate 24,458 downwards.
CGTTCCGGGCGCTTGGAACCGTTTGGAGGCCATAGTCCGGACGTTCGGACCTGCTTCATGTTTGTTGCTCATGTTCATATGCTTCGGATTGGAATCACAATTCCGGGCGGCCGGACCAACATTGGATCAATGTTCCGGTAGCACGGAACCTATCCATTCAGGCTATACTGATTTATTCCGTTTTGGGCGTGCGGTTCAGCATCATAAAACTGGCATGGACGCCTTGAAGACAAGGGTATTGGAAGTCCGTGACATCATGGAAGCTGAGCTCTCGCCTGAGCTTTTCGTCATTGCAACGCACCAGCTCGTTCATATTCCGGATCAGATGCGTGACGAAGGACCAGTTCCCGATCTTTGGATGTTCGCTCCAGAGAGCTTCTTCGGCGAGCTGAGACGGATCATCAGGACTCGCTCGCACCCTGTCGCCAGCATGATGAAAGGGGTGGAGTTGAAACGCATGGTAAGTCTGGTACGCGGCTTATACCAGTTGCTACAGGCGAATGGTTCGCCACCAACCATTAGCCAACCACGTAGCGAGAACACCGTGTCCCTGATGTTGGCGACCGGCAACGAGAGGAAGGGCAAACTTGTCTACTCGACACCAGGTACTGTCCAGACTTAAGTGCATATCGTCCAATTTCGGTCCAAGGGTTTGGAAACGTATCATTGAGTAGGGTCCAACCGGTTGGAACTTGCTTGGACCTTTCATTAGACAAAGCCCAAGCCAATAGGGCTCGTTCCATCCACACCCTTCCGGGCGCCCGGAACCCAGGTTCCGGATTGGTTCCGGGCGTTTGGAATTAGATCGTCAAAAGCACGCATTGTTTAACAAATTTCCGTTTTGCGGTGCGTAGATGATAAGAAGGAGATACAAGCTTGGCTGGCTACAAACGTGGAGTGGTACGGGAACATTGTCAGAGAATTTAATCGTGCTGAAGACCATTACACGAGGTATGCATGTTTGCTTGACCGAAGCTTTTTTTGACTAATCATTCACGTACGCAGTTTAGTGGTGTTCCCCTCGCCCGGAACTAACGTCCAAGCGCCCGGAACGTTGCCTCCGGGCATTTGGACCATGCAGGAACATTAGACAAAACCGACGTCGCTTGGCGGCTCGTCGCGGCAGGGGCAGTGGCCCAGGTCAAAACTTGACGAGGCCGATACTTCATCAACCTGAAACCTGGCGCAAGAGCCCCGTCACAGGGGAAGTCATTCCGTTTACGGAGATGGAAATGAGTTACGCCTTGGCACCACCGAGAATGTGGACAGAGTATGCTTACGTCAAAGTTCGCAATTTTAATTACAGATCGCTGGAAAGGGACATGAACAAGGCTACTTGTCATCGATATTTCAAGTCTGTCTTTAAAGTCTGGAATGTACAGAAGCAGCAAGAAGACGACCAGGACAGGTGAGACATGCCAACTATACATGTTCCAGACGTCTGTATAAGAGTGGAGTGTAGGTTCCGGCCGTTTGGACCATGGTCAAGCTACGTTTCATTAAATCTGTTTAAATATTCAAAAGTTCGATACGTTCCGGGCGTCCGGAACCATGCTGCCACACGGTTCCGGACGCCCGGACTAATGCGTCCTTGTAGATCTCGATTAGCAGGTGTTCATGATTCTTTCACTTCTGATGGCAGGTATGGCGAAATTCTGAAGGTCGTCAAGCTTGTCGTGCACACTGACACATATATTCTTGTGAAGTGTAGATGGTTTCCCCTCGAAGCTGCTCTTTCCGATGCGGTCACGCAAAACATCTACCTGCGCACCGATATGCCATGGGAAACCAAAGATGCATTCATCGAAGCGAAGGACATCAACAATCAAGTGGTCGTGGCGCCCATTCCATGGAAGCCTTTGCGGCTTGCACGGTATACCGGTAACAAGGTTCCATTAAATATTCGACATCGGACAGACGTGCTTGCCGTCGTGCTTGACCGCCACGTCGATTTTGTCGGCGACATCGGCGATAGTAGTTCTGATGACGAAGATTAGTTAACTTATTGCCTCGCTCGAGGCGGTAGTGTATCGGTCTCGTTGAGCTCCACGTGCTGCCAAGTCAGAACCTACCAGTTGTAATACTGTAATATATAACATGCATTGTACAGATAATACTAACTTACCTGGAGTTCCAAAGGGGTTCCGAAGGCTTGGATGCGCCTTGGAATCCATCAAACGCAAGTTCCGAAGCGGTTCCAAACCATTGGACTAAGCCTGGACCCCATACGATATCACTTCCATAATCGTTCCAAAGGCTTGGACGGTCTTGAACTGCACGTAGCAAGAATGATCGGTCCAGAGAATTATCGTTCTATATGTCAAGCACTTGCTCATAGCGTTCCGCTCTCAGATCGGGAAGTTCCAAGGGCTTGGAATTTCGGAACACGCTCCCGTGTTGCCTAGAGACTGGGCCTATGGGGTTCCAAGGGCTTGGAATCTTTTGAAACCCACGCTCGTGCTGCGCAGAGACCGGTCCTATGGGGTTCCAAGCCGTGGAGCCGCCGGGCTCGAGCTTCATTCCTCGTACTAACAAGGTCCAAGGGCTTGGAATCTTTTGAAACCCACGCCCGTGCTGCGCAGAGACCGATCCTATGGGGTTCCAAGCCGTTGAGCCTCCGGGTTTGAGCTTCATTCCTCGTACTAACAAGGTCCAAGGGCTTGGAATCTTTTGAAACCCTCGCACGTGCTGCGCTGAGACCGGTCCAATGGGGTTCCAAGCCGTTGAGCCTCCGGGTTCGAGCTTCATTACTCGTACTAGCAAGTTCCAAAGGCTTGGAATCTTTTGAAACCACGCCCGTGCTGCGCGGAGACCGGTCCAATGGGGTTCCAAGCCGTTGAACCTCCGATTTCAGACTGCCGACCTCAGACTGGAAAGTTCCAAAGGCTTGGAATTGTCTAAAATGAATTCCAAACCGTTGGAACCGCCTTGGACCGACGACTTCGGTCATACGTAATCCGAGGACATAGGTCCAACGGCTTGGAATCGACCAGGACCCATTGGACTAACAAATTTTGGTCCAGCCCCTTGGAACCCCGTAGGACCGTCGGCTTGGAACCCCATAGGACTCCTAGGGAAAAACCCAAAGCTTCACCTTGTAATTCCCGGCGGTTTCCAAAGGCTTGGAATTTTACCAAATATTTTCAGGACGGTTCCGGGCGCCCGGAATGGTGCCGTCCAAGCCTTTGGAATAATCCCTATTTTGTAGGGTATGACTGCAGTGCAGCCGTTCCCAGCAAGCACCTAGCATGTGAAGTGTGCAGGAAGACTGATGGGGAAGCAGAGATGTTGTTGTGCGACGCATGCAACAGGGGGTACCACTTGTGGTGTCTGACCCCAGCACTGGATGGAGTACCAGAAGGCGAGTGGCTATGTCCCAGGTGCTCAGGCACGGGGATGCAAGCCGCCAACGCTGAGGTGCAGACCCAGAAAGACGAGAGTTCTGGTGCCCTAGAGGACAGACTGGGCATGAAGGAGCAGCAATTAAATGAGAAGCTGTCTGCGGAGATGCGCCTGTTGCCAGCAGACGTGGGTCCCCGTCGGGTGGTGAAGGGAGACAAATTTCAGCCTTGGCATGCCATCTCATCAAGGGAGATGCTGTTGAAAGAGAAGGACATGTTCTTGGGCATGCCAGATCAGATTGATTGGGGAAGACAGGACAAGCTCTCTGAGGCTGTGCAGATCTTCATGCCAGGGCACTGGAATGAGGGGCATCGCACGGTGCTGAGCAAGAAATATCGGGAACAGAAGGCCATGGCAAGGCAGCTGAGGGATGCACCTCTTGTGCCTGCGTTGGCTGAAGAAGAAGTTGAAAGACGAGGGGAGTTGAGACACATGACTAAGGCTCAGGTGAGAGAAGCTAGCGCGCTGCAGTGGGGGCTTGAACTGGTTATCACAGTGCCCTCTGAGGTGAGGCGTTTGGCGACAGAGGTGGACTGGGAGTCCGTCGATGGCGTGTGGGACCCATGGGCAGGCACTGGGGTCATCAGTGAGGTGATGGTGGAGCAATGGCCGCAGTTGAGATTCATGAATAATGACTGGAACTCTCAGTTGGGTTGGTCTGAGGCGCATGGCGCACTTCAGCCAGGTAACTATCGCATATGGAAGGAGAAGTATGGCGTCTGTGACGCAGTGGTGACTTCACCTTGGTTTGCAGCGCTGGATATCGCGTTTCCGTTGGCAGTAATGGCCAGTCGTGTGGTGGCGTGTGTCCACGTTCCATCTTATTACTTGACAGACATGACCGAGAGCAGGGCTGCGTACTTCAGACGATTGAGTCAGACGGGACGCTTGCATGTGATTGGGCATCTGGAACATGGACCCATTGGCCGCAGGTGTATGTGGGTCTTGGTGTTCAAGAATCCGCTGGTCAGAGCCAGGATGTTACAGGGTGGAGAAGGTGAAGGCATTGGTATGTTCACTTTCAGTTTGGGCAAGTTCATGGCAGATGGTGATACGACCCAGTATGCTGAACAAGCCCATATTTGAGTCTGTGCTACTGCACGCAGCAGCTACAGATGGGGGATGTTGGAAATCTGGGCTTGCATGTAAGAGTTCAGCGTTCGATCTCAGGATATCAGAATTTTAAAAATTTTGTAGCTCTACGATCTTATGCTGTGTTGAGAATTGCTCGAACAGTTACCGGCACCAGTGAATATTAATGACGCTTATGACCAGTCGCGAGTGTTAAGTTTGTTCGATTCCGAGAATGTTCGTACCATCATATGCACGCGTTTGCGACAGCTGTAACAAACGCCGGCTTCTCATGGTACCGCGCCGGGTTTGTTCAGCTGGTGACACGCATGACAGTGGTGACAGCATGACAGGCTTTGCGAAGATGACCATCTGTGAGATGCAGACTTGTCAGAGAAGATATGGTCACTATCGAATGACCAGGGAATGATAAGATGAAGATGGCAGTGACTCCTTTGCCGCTGACGTGTCAGTCAGAATGCGGTAAACGGTAACATTGGTAGAGCTGGCATGGAATAATGACTTTCCATTGGCCAGATGAAGATTTAAGGGCTAGAACCCGTTACAGTTTTGGGAAATGTGACAGAGCATTGAGATATAAGTAGACTCTGACCGGAGGTCAGGCTAATGGACTCATTATTGTTTTGCTTCGCAAGTACTAGGTGGCTGTTCGCGTGCCAGTGCTAGAGTGCTAAGACAGTTCTGCTCACAGCTTTTGTACACAACAATTCGTATTTTGTGGTGATAATATCAATTTTGACGGATATATTTTACTGCTGTTTTCATACTTTTTCATGTTGGAAATCTGGGCTTGCATGTAAGAGTTCAGCGTTCGATCTCAGGATATCAGAATTTTAAAAATTTTGTAGCTCTACGATCTTATGCTGTGTTGAGAATTGCTCGAACAGTTACCGGCACCAGTGAATATTAATGACGCTTATGACCAGTCGCGAGTGTTAAGTTTGTTCGATTCCGAGAATGTTCGTACCATCATATGCACGCGTTTGCGACAACTTGAGCACAGTCACGGACAGGGATCCCATTACGTGCAGTATTTACTCGTTGAACCGACCGGCAGAACTTCTATGAGAACGTGCTGTTTTCGGCATGCAGACCGGCAGGAGAGCCTAGCGCGGCTGACCATTAACTGAAACTATAACCTAGCATTGAAAATTAGAAACGTGCGTCCTACAAAGCATCTTATATTATTTCTTATCACTTGAGCCTTTTCACTTGACACTTACTTGTGATGTTGCTAACTAACTAGAATAGTCTAACCTTCTCGTTAGATGTAACTCTAGTAGCTAGGGTGGTGTCTACTTTCACAAGCGCTGTCCACCTCTGATGAGGTGGTGTGCTGGAAATGTCACAGTGACTAGTGATACAGTCACGTGTCATCTCCGGTAGATCATCCTCGGTGGTCAGCTAGTGTCACAGACTCAGGGTATTTATTTGCGCTATCACAGTTTAGCTTGATCCGCTCGTTTCCCGTCGCGAGCGTTTCCCACTGTCGGCACAGTGTTTCCAGCACCCCCTCCGGACTTCTATGACTAACCCCCAGAAATTCTGCAAAACCTTTGCAGGTTTTTCTCGCCGCCCCCCTTAGCCCCACGGCGTACAAATTATCCCAAGGGACCTACTCGACCCCTGTGCACCGAAATCGTATGGCTATGGGCCCTACGCTACAGCTCGCACAATGCAGCTGAATCACTGCCCCTGCCTGGGGACGTTTCCCTCCAGAATTGGAGGGCAAACCGCCATAGAGATATACGAAGTACGAGGTCACCATGGCAAGGCCCGGTATCGATCACACGATACGTCCGATTAATCGATTAATCAGACTTATCGTTATCGATCGATAAGTTCAAACGACTTATCAAAAATATCATTATCAATCGATAAGTTCGAATGACTTATCAATATCAATCGATTAATCGATATGTCGCGTGCGTGGTAATATCGATAATTGTGCACCGCTGTACAGGGCGCGCATTGTTTGAAATCCTGATATTTCATGATATTTCATGATATCTCGATCCAACCAATGAACTCTTGGATATCGTCAATCCTAAGATCAAAGATGGAAGCGCAACCTACACTTGGCCTTCTTTTATAGACGATACATATAGGGGGTGAAATCAGAGGGACCACTAGTTCCGCAGCCGCATTTCTTGAATCGATGGGTCGTGGTCGTGGAAAAGGGCCTAAGCGCCAGAAAACCGACGAGGTCGTGTTGCTCGCACAAGGAAAGGGGCCCGTGAAGAGGACGCAGAAGAACCCTTTCGACTGCCACGGTAGCGACGACGTTGATACTGATATCATGAAATGGTGGTTGGAGCACAAGGAGAAGTTGCCAAACATGTTTAGGATGGCACGCCAAATTTTAGCTCCCCCTACTAGTCCAGCTGGGGTAGAACGCACATTTAGTGCATGTGGGCAGATGCATTCAGATTTACGCAAGAGTGTGAGTGAAGGGACCCTAGAACATAGTTTAACACCTAAAGGGCGATATGGAAAATACAGTACGAATATCAACTATTATACATATAGTTACGTTTCGGCGCATTGTGGATGCATTAGGCATCTCGGTGAGGCGTATATGGTATCCCCATTGAGTATACCCATATACGGACCCATTTCATTGGTGGAAATATCATATAACACCAAACGTTTCGCTGGCGGTCCACACCGAAAAGCAGGTATTTTCTCTGCTCCATGATAATAACGGCGGTCCCCGGTCGACTGCGCTACACACATCCAAACCATGCGAATAAAGGTTCGTTTTACTCGTGGTCACACCACAAATGCATTTCGACACCATGATGCATGCCGCACTCTTTCCAAATATCGGCTTGTGACCCACGACACGCAAAAGCAGAAGCGGAACGGCGGGTGATCGTTTGTCATCATGCCGCACATCCTTCGTCGATCGATTGAACGACACACATCCAAGCCATGCACAAGTAGGCATGCAATGTAACGCCCATCTCAAACATACTTCAAGATGTGCATAAATGGAAGAGTTACGCGAAAGTCATGCCCCTTTTAGTGAGCTGAAACCACAAGCGTGTGAACATCAGCTATACAGTATGAAATACCGCCCTTTAGGTGTTAATGGCCTCTATTAATACCTTGTAAACTAATTTGTTCTCGGATGTGTTATCGATAGGTATCAGGTGCACTATTGATAGTTATCGTGATTAATCGGGCTGGCTTTTGTTATTCATATCAATCGATAAGTTGGAATGACTTATCAATATCAATCGATAAGTTGGAATGACTTATCAATATCATGATGGAGAGTGTGATATATATATATATATATATAATGCATACAGTAATCACTCACCTTTAAGGAAACTCGACGTTAAGGAAACGACCGCGTTTCGGGGGGGTACCCAACTCGATGAGAAAAGCTGGCTGGATTTTCCGACTTATGAGATGGCTTGAAATAAGAAAAATGGCCGCTAGCTGCCTAGCTGGAGAGGCATTTCTTAAAATAAGAAAAAAATGTTGGGAAATTGGCAAATATGGTATATCTGATGGTTTTTCATGATTATGTTTCGCACGAAACTTCGATTTACCATTTTGGCCATATCTCACGCCATATTATCCATTATCGCACGGCTCTCAGGGTCCATTTTCTCGGAAAATGAACACCTTAAGAGAACGGGCTGGCTAGGGAAGGTGTCCACGTGGATGGTTATGGAATTCGCTGGCTGGCTCATGAGATCGCGGTCCACTATCCATAGCGTTCTCATAGGCCGGCGCCGGCGGGGGGACCCAACTCGATGAGAAAAGCTGGCTGACCTGGATTTTTCTGTTTCCTTAACGGTGAGTGATTACTGTATTATATATCACACAGACCGAAGGAAAACGAAGCGTCCGGAGGCAGTCGAAAGGCGGGTGCAAACTCTAAGATGAGATACACTAGAACAAGGTATTCGCTTAAGTTTTCTTAAGTTTGCTTAACTTTTCTTAAGTTTTCTTATCTTTTCTTAAGTCCATGAAATTATACCGCGTGTCATGTTTTATACAAGTCGGTCATCAGCTGGCCTTCAGAATGCCCGTGGATGTATCAACGAGGACGCGAGCGAGTACGTCAGAGCAAAAGATAAGAAAAGTCGAGTGAAAACCGTGTCCTGGTGGGTGGCGGGGGACTCGAATAATTATACACAAGAAAACTTAAGCCAAAACCGTGCTCTGGTGACTGAAGAAAATATAAATTGGGTGGCGGGGGGCTCAAAGTAATTATACACAAGATATGATAGTCAGATAGATGTCATTCCCGACGACGAGAGCTCGCGCCTAGGGCAAGGAAGAGAAATTATATTCGAGGCGACATGGAGGGTGCGACGATGCGCCAATCAGAAACTGGGATCCATCCGTGAAGATTCAAAATTTCACTTCGGAGTTTTGGCTGAGCAGCACACGCGCCGCAAGTCAAAGTCAAGCTTCTCTTTACCATTAAAGTGTTTTCTTTTGTTGCACAGACCTTTCGCTGACGCTAAAACGGGGTTTCTGACAACATATCCGACTTGATGAGCTTGTTTGTCGCGGAAAACTACACCGAATTCGTTCATCAATTATCTTCTTTGGATAATTTCTCCGAAAACTGCGACTTTGCTTTTCAACCCTATGATTTGTCGATAGAATTTTGCAGCCGTAGCAGTTGTGGTGACACTAGCTCGTTTAGAGCATCAAACCTTGGTTTGGAGGTCTCGGTTAAAGTCCGAGGTGTCACATAATTGTGGTACGCTTCTCATTCACCTCTCGTTCACTCTCATTTCCTTACATTTCACTGACGGACAGACCTTTCGCTGGCGGCGAAACGGCTTTCCGGACGACCTTTTTGACCTGACAGGTGTTTTCCTCGCGGGAAACCACCCTAAATTGATCATGTCTTGACCTGTTTGTGACATTTTTCCCGAAAGATGCAAAAATCCCTCATGACCCTAAGTTGTAGAGGACAAATTCTGCAGCCACGCCAGAATTGGTGACACTAGCTCAATTAGAGCGCCAAACCTTGGTTTGGAGGTCTCGGTTAAAGTCCGAGGTGTCACATAATTGTGGTACGCTTCTCATTCACCTCTCGTTCACTCTCTTTTCCTTACATTTCACTGACGGACAGACCTTTCGCTGGCGGCGAAACGGCTTTCCGGACGACCTTTTTGACCTGACAGGTGTTTTCCTCGCGGAAAACCACCCTAAATTGATCATGTCTTGACCTGTTTGTGACATTTTTCCCGAAAGATGCAAAAATCCCTCATGACCCTAAGTTGTAGAGGACAAATTCTGCTGTAGAGGACAAATAATAAAATACTTAGGCCACGCTGCTTTATTATCGGAGAGCGAACGTTGCAAGGATGACGTGGCACCTCAGGTCGAGGGGTGACTAGAGACGGTACCGCTGCCCCCCTTATAGGGGGCAAAAGTCGGTGCCTCCATGACACCACCTCACCATGAAGAGGTGAGGTGCCACAAGTGTCCACTACCCACGCTTAGGTACATCGCGATGTACCTAACTACACGTGTACGTTTAATGCCGCGGTGAGCCAAATTCTCGACGCGGGGTCGTGTGGCCCATTTCAGCCATTGTCGACATGTCCCTTTTGGCCCTGAAACATTTGGTTTATGGTATTTAGCTCAATACGATAGTCTAGACAGGTCATCAATATTGACAATTTCCAGAAAATGTACATTTTCAAAACTCTGAAAATCTTAGGTACATCCCTTAGGTACATCGCGTTTGATGCATGTGTACGACCGCTAAATGATGAACATCGATACATATTTGTTACAATGGCATTTAACACCCCTTACATAGGGCAGTTGCGATTTCAGGGGTTTGCACTTAAACACTCAAGCACTCCTTCACTCAACACGCCTTTGTAGGTACCTATAACTGATCCCACAGTATGTGCATTCACGAAAATCGATATTTCGCCTTAGGGTTTCGCACGTACGTGTGAACGATATTCATCAGGTGGGGTTAGAGGCTTGTATGGAAATTATTTTAACACATCTCATAATGAAGGCTCTTGTCAATTATTAGCATAATATGCCACTTACTAGTCCGATTTTGGCTGGGCTAATCCACTTGCGCCTACTCGTTCAATATGTATATTTATATTATAGAAATAGTCCTGTATCCCTTAATATCTCGATCACAATTGCCTTCTAGCATCACTGACATTTGCCCTCTGCACTCTCAGCAACTCCTCTTGAGTATGCTCAGCATTCGTGTGGATGCGCGTCCTCTTGGGGGCATGTGACATCCCTTTCCATAGCAGAGAGAAAAATGCCGAGCTTGCCGAATATGACGGGGAAAACATTCATTTTGACCTGGGTTTTTTTGTTTTCTTCAAAAGAGTGATTTTGACTGCATCAGAGCGTATATTGTACGGATCGGATACGAATGTTGGATCCCAATATCGATAGAAGAGGGTGTCTATTGGTTAATTGTCTCTACAAGGGGCACAAAACGTCGGATTTGGGCCTTGATTTGATATGTACGGCTTAGGTACATCGTTATGTACCTAAGGCCCTTGGGTACATCCCCATGTACCGAAGGGTAGTGGACACAAGAATGCTTCATGCATGAACACAAACCCAAAACCCTAGCTAATAAATGTCACAGGCCCAAAGGGGCCTTTTCCAGTCCAACTAGAAGCGGATCCCCGCATGGGCATTGGCCCAGAACATTCTACAAGGCTAAGGGTGCCAGGCCCCACTACATTCAAAGAATCACTAACTAAATCTAAGGTGCATCACTAGACAGTGGCACACTGACGATCGTGTTGGTGGCGATGTCCTCGATTGCAGCAGAGGTGGTCGTACAATGGGAAGCCCTCGGTCAACCAATGCCCTCGCGACACCATGGCCCAAGGCGGCCTGGCACCACCAGAGCGAGCGCACCACTACGAGGGTGGTGATAGTAGGCGCGCGACGGAAAACGCGGTGTGGACACCTCCTGTTGCACGCGACAGAAGGAGTCCAGGACGGGAAAGGTGCACGAGCACCACCACACACCACCATACACCGGCCAAGGGGCACGCAGGGCGGGTTGGAGAGTGGAGGATGCCACGGACGCAAATCGTTGTGGTCAGAGTTCTCGTAACTGGCGAAGGCGATAGACTCGATGTTGGTGCCTGGTGCGCAAGCACCACCAGACACCACCAGACCATAGCCAAGTGTAAAACGCCGTTGATGTACTCGGAGAGATGCCAAGGCAGCCCGAATCGCGGCCACGCGTGCACGTTGGTGCTCAGTGGACATTGCGACAGAAGACTGCAGAATTCTGCAAGCGAAAATTAGGGTTCCAAGAGGGAAAACGCAAATTCCGTAAAATTCGACAATTCCCAGCAATGAAAATGTCCAATAATCGGGGTAGATTTCCGCAAGGAAGACGCCGGTCAAGTAAAAAAACGTCGTAGGATTACCCAATCTCCCGCCAGAAGAAGGGGCGCTGCTGGCCAGAAAGTCGAGAGAACGTTTGGGTTCTCGTCGACAACGTAACTTTTAGAAAAAATCAGCGAAATCCAACGATGTAGAACTCAATTGTGGGTGAAATTTGACGAGGAAGACGGCGGTCGCGTCAAAAAACGTCGAGTGGTAGGCCAATTTTCCGGCAGAAGAGGTGCTGCAATTCAGAAAGTTGTAGGCCTAGTAGAAGTTGTCGTTGAACGCGCTAGCTTCGCGCGCAACCAAAGAACAAATGTAGTCCCAAGCAGATGTAAACCCAGTGGGACAGGTGTAGCCCCAAGCGGAAGTCAGATGTAATAAAAGAGCGTTGGGCGCTCAGGCACATGACGCGACGATGTGTCGCGGTATACCGCAAAGGCTGCGGGATCAAAAAAGGAACGCGCGAGCACAATCACCAACCACAAAACAACGGTGATAGCCCATAACCTGATGGAGAGTGTGATATATATATATAATGCATATTATATATCACACAGACCGAAGGAAAACGAAGCGTCCGGAGGCAGTCGAAAGGCGGGTGCAAACTCTAACATGAGTCATGGGAACACTGACTTTCACCCCCCATAAGGGGGGAGGTCTGTGGTGCCCTGTGTCACCCCTCGCCTGCTCGGATGTCACTTGCAGTGCCTGCTGTCTGCTCCGCTCGTGTGTCACGGTCCGTCCGCCAGCTTAAACTCAATTATCTTTCAGTTTAATTTATAGAAACGGTGATATCGGTATATATATAAGGTGTATATATATTATACAAAGCAGTCAGAAAACACACAGTGCTGGGTGCTCGGAACGGTATAGCATTAAACTGGCGAGACGGACATACGGACTGTCTAAACAGGGAAGGCTAACGTGACGGGGCACTGTGACAAGTGACACACGCCACACACAGTGAGGGGTGACACAAAGTGAAGCAGGCCCCCATACATCAGTGGAGGGGGGGATCAGCTTCTCCGTGACACCACCTCACCCCGAAGGTGTGAGTGGCCATCCCAGAGCAAGGAAACCCTAAAACCTAAACCCAATGTTACTCTAGTCAGAGTCAAAGGAACCATGTGGTTCAGCCAACAGGCAATAAACTGCAAGGCTACTCTGTAAGCGGCGTGAGCTCAGGTTCAGTTTTGGTCTGCCGCCTCTGGGCGGTCAGTCGGAGCGCCGATCGTCGGTGGAATCCACGGTGTTGAGCGGAAGGCCGGGCATTCCTCGGTGTCGTCGATGAAAGGGTAAAGGGCAACCGGCTCCGATGTACAGGCGAAGTCCAGACTGGAAGAGTGCCCTGCTGCGTCAGTGGGATGCGGTTTCGCCGGCGGCTCGGAAACATCTCCGCCGGAGGCCGGAAGAGCGTGATCGAGTGGCAGGGGATCGTCAGCGGCAGGAGCATTGAACGTCATGGCCGACGCGGCCGGCGCAGAGCCCGGCGGTGCGGGGTCGGCCTCCTCATCGTGCACCACCACAGAGTGCGCAGCAGCAGCACCAGCCGCCTGCGCGGATGCCATAGCCGCCGCGAAGGCTTGCGGCGTCGGGAGATTGCCCGCAGGTAGGGCGGAGGCGGGAGCACGAGTCGGGGCAAATGCTGTAACACAGGTGTAGGGACACAGCCCTTTGGTGTCGGGATGCGGGTCGGTGAGCCCCCAAAGCCGAAAGCACACGAGGCAGGGAAACCCGACACCCTTCCATCTCTTCAGCGGTGAGCTGGGGGGGTCCACCCGCCACTCACCAACGCACTCGATGGAGTGGCCCGGGTTGCGGCCGACGGAGGCGGAGTGGAAGGCCGGGGTCTTCGTCCGGCCACCACCACCACCAGACGAGGGAGTGTCGGCGGGGGTGGCGAAGGACAGCTCTTCCTTCCACACTGTGCGAATGCGGAGGCACAGTGTGGAAAAAGAGAAAGGCGTACCAGCGCGAAGTTCACGAATAATGTTGACGTACAAGCAAGGGGGTGATGAAAGGCGTTTGCTTGGCGGAGTCAGCGAGGACGTGCCACAGGTCCTTGACACGCTTGGCCTCGCTGTACTCCTGGTTGATTCGGGCATGCTTGTCGCCGAGGGTGCGGATGGCGGTGAGCTGGGGTGCGGGGTCCTCGCGTTCGTCGAGGATGGTGGCGCGCATCTTCACCCAGTAGCGGTCGGTGTCGGAGTCCGGGATGCCCTCGACTTCGTACCGTAACCGCTGCAGGATATAGCGGCCGTCGCCAGGATGAGAACGTGCAACCTCGGAGTAGAGGCCCAAAGCAGTACCACGAAGAACCACTGGAAGAATTGTGAAGATGATCTCGTTCAAAACCACGTGATAAAAATCGTAGTCGTGCTCGAGGTCAAGAAGCTTGGAAAACTCGGGGAAGGAAATAGGGAACAGGACATGGCGGAATGCAGCGAGCAGAGCCGCAAAGTCCGTTTCAGCAGAGTCACCATCTAGGGTATACCCTTTCTTAGGGTCGAAGCCACCAGGACGTAAAATGGTCACGATGTCGGTAGAGTAGGTGAAGGCGTATGCAAGCTGCTCCAAGTACTCATCTTCCCTGCCCTCCTCGACAGGGGTGGACAGCAAAACCGACGGGTCGTTGAAAAACACGAATGGCGTGGGCGAAGGACGTAAGGAAGAAGGACGCGATCGTAGTGACGCGGTAGAGACAACTCGCCTCTGCTGCGGGGAACCCGGTGTCGCAGTACCATCCCCAGTGGAATTCGAGGGAGAACTACCACCACGACGTGCCGACCGAAGCGCGTCTGCGAGGCTGGATTGGCGTTGATGAGACATTGCTGGAAGGAAGTAGGCGGCCAGAATGAAGGAAGTAAATAAGGAAGTTTGGCCGAGGGAGATCGCGTAAAACCAGTCACAGACGGTAGGCAACACACGAAGTTGGACAAGGAAGTTGGGATGAGGCAGTTGCACTCAAACCGAAGAAAGTCCGAAGGAAGTAAGAGGGAATTGTAGAATTGACGGTAAGCCAAAGCGAGTCAAGCCAAACCGAACACCACCAAGCGTGATGTGGGTCGATAACCTTATAGAAACGGTGATATCGGTGTATATATATAAGGTGTATATATATACAAAGCAGTCAGAAAACACACAGTGTTGGGTGCTCGGAACGGTATAGCATTAAACTGGCGAGACAGACATACGGACTGTCTAAACAGGGAAGGCTAGCGTGACGGTGCACTGTGGCAAGTGACACACGCCACACACAGTGAGGGGTGACGCAAAGGGAAGCAGGCCCCCATACAGTGGAGGGGGGCGGGGGGATCAGCTTCTCCGTGAATACCCACTTCTTGTGGCTATATACTTACCGTAATAAATAAGGTTTCTTGACCGTGAATAACTTTTGACTCACGAGGTCTTTCCGGCTGAAGCTTGGCATACACATAGGGCTTTTATAGACGAACACAACGATGTATTGTTTGTTGTGATAGGATAAGTGAAACCCAAAAATCTGATACCCACTTCTTGTGGCTATATACTTACCGTAATAAATAAGGTATCTTGACCGTGAATACCTCGTTTGACTCACGAGGTCTTTCCGGTTGAAGCTTGGCATACACATAGGGCTTTTATAGACGAACACAACGATGTATTGTTTGTTGTGATAGGATAAGTGAAACCCAAAAATCTGATACCCACTTCTTGTGGCTATATACTTACCGTAATAAATAGGGTTTCTTGACCGTGAATAACTTTTGACTCACGAGGTCTTTCCGGTTGAAACTTGGCATACACATAGGGATTTTATAGACGAACACAAGGTACACAACGATATATTGTTTGTTGCCATAGGATAAGTAAAACCCAAAAATCTGATACCCACTTCTTGTGGTTATATACTTACTGGTAATAACGCAGTTTTAATTCACATCGGCATGAGTATCGTCGCCCTTTATGGTTATCTTCTATGTGTCGCTTTCGGCGGTCCATGGAACGGCTTAGCCATTCGGCTCACGACATACCAGACTTGCAATTTTGATTTACCGAGACTTCTACAAAAACATAATGTTGTGTTTTACGAAACTTATTCCGTCGCACAGTTAGATTTATATGCCATCGCGCATTAATTTTAGTTATGGATACAACACCAACGAGACGTACGCGACTAGAGCGCGCATATTAGCAACACTTTGACGATGTTGAAATTTGAATCACGCCACACCTACGCGGACTCGGTAGGTTCATGCTGCTGGGTCGCAACACTCTCGAGATGCGGTCGTTTTGATTGTGAGGCTCGGAAAATATTCCTTCGATGTACAAGCGACTAAGACCGCTGCAACAAACGTGCTTGGAGCCAAAGATTCAAATTTTAATGGTAGCGAAGATGGAGCAAACGACACTTTTGCTCAACTAGTAGGAGAGCTATAACCATTGTTCACGTTGCGGTCTTCTGCATTATGTTGCACCACTGTTTGACTTGCTTGATTGTGCTATTGTGAGTCTCTCAGCTGCAACAAAGGAGTAGTCGTTTTCTGTCTTGTGGTTGTTATGGCTACATGTTGGGTCTCTTGCCCTTATCGAGTGGGATATCTTCTGGTTCTAACGCGCCCGATTACAAACGTTGTGCCTACCCTTCGCCTGTCTTTCAGGGATGATTGGGGATGATTTTCCCCCACCTGTACGTTCACGTACCCCCTATAAACTTCGTATATATATACCCGCATGGTAGATGATCAGAATTGTAATACTCATGCAATATCTTTGGATGCGGCACATGATATATAATCGATATCCAATATATGCATACTTGATGTAATCGAGTATGCATATATGCACATGTTCGATATCGATTATACATCATGCATGCACGGCATGGTAGATTATTATGAAAAATTCTTCGCGAATGCTCGACTCCTGCGATTACATTTCAGGCCCTGTGGATGCATGGCCAACATGCATACATCATGCAAACATGCAAGCTGATGCACGAACCGAATGGCACTATCGATGATGGAACATGATGACAGCATAATGCATGTGCATTACTCGTAATATTTCGTAAGGTCAATATATGCGTATTTAATGTTTAATTATACATAACGATGCCTGTGACACAATCGAAAGTCAGCGATCGTCACAACTGCTTGAATTTCTGATCGAAATGACGATATGTTCTCATCTTCACCATTATTCAAGTTATACTGTATATATATATATGTGTGTGTGTGTGAAAGGGAAGGGATACACGCGCCGGGACTGGAACTTCGTATAAATTATAAACGTGATAATCGGTTTATACACGATTCGTGTCTCGTGTCACATGAAACTGTCTGAATCATTTCTACGGGATTGTTAAATCAGATAATCCTGTCGCGATAATCCTCACGGGTCGGCTCGCGACGCTGTCGCGATCCTCTCGAACGGCAGTTTGAAAGTTTGAATTGCAACGGTCGAACGTCGTCAACGAAAAACATTCCACCAACCGCCAGAAGTTGCAGACATTGTTGTTGATTGCTTCGCCCTGTAGGGCAAATATCGCGCAAACTTTCCTAACGCATCTCTTCGATTTCCCAACCTTGCCCTCACGGTTGTTGTATCCACGCGTTAAACACATTGTGCGTACTTATTGACTTGCCTTGACAACCTTGCCTCCTTAAATCCCCTCGTTCCTTCGTGTAAGGGCGCCTTCTTTGCTTTCTCTAACGGTGTACCTCTTTCCTGAATATGTGTTGCGTTCGCTTTGCGTACTTCATGTTCCTTGTTATCTTTCAGAAGGTTAAAATTTATTCCGGCATGTCGTTATTGAGGACCTCCACTTTGTTTCTCCTACAGCCTGCTCTGAACGACCTCGCCATAAGCCACGCTCTACTACTCTTCCTTTCCCTTCAAAAAGGGTAATATTCCAACTATTATTTCTTAATAAGGCATGGAATCGATTGTTTGATATTCTGATACCATCGATATATCAGAATATCAGAATCAATTGATGCCTATTTGATACACAATCAAAATATTACAATCAATTGATACCCACCTCCGAGAATTACAATCGATTGATGCCTAATCCGAATTATCACCATCGATCGATTCTCGATTTGCATTATCACAATCAATTGATCGTGACCGTGGGACATATCAGAATCGATTGATATTTGCGCGTGACACGCAATCACATATCGATATGCAGTATATAACTCCCTAACCGATCCTTCATTCTTGAATTCTAGGCTTTTCATTCGTCTCTAATTTGGGTTCGCTGAAGTGTGTTTGAGATGAACCAATAAACATGCAAATGACACCCGTCCTCAGATTGGAGGGGGCGTGTTGGAGGCTCTCGACTCGAGTTGGTGGCATTCCAAAATCAAATTTTTTATTAGAAATTCTTATTCCTCTCATTTTAATCGCGGCTTCACCTTTGCTCATTTCTCCACTTCTTGCCTTTTCTCCATTTACTTCACAGTTCCCTAGTAACTGTTGCACGTACTGTGCGTGTTTCATGTTTCTTGCAATCTTCGTCATTTTCCCTACACTTTTACTCTTGCCTATTTTTTCTCCCATTGCCATATTATTCTTGAGGGTTCTCCAATGGGTTCGTTATTCACACTCAGTGCTTGACCTGAAAACAGGCAACGATAAGGGACGAGCTGTTCGTGCTTCCCTTCCTCACAACAATACTTGTCTCGCGGAAATTTCCTTCACTTTCACTTTAGACTTTACGTGGAATGCCTCTTTCATAGTTATCCCTAATCCTTGTAGACCTTTGCACCTCTTCAATCTTGTAATTCGTTATTTTGATATATATTGCTACCATCGTTTTTACTTGGGGTTTATTTCACATGCAGGCTCTTCACACCATCATTTCCACCGATAAAACCGACGATAAGCCGCACACGTGGGGCTCTTTCCACGACATTCAACGTAGAATTATGAAAGGGGCAGCTGTTAGCAACGCTAAAGTTAGAGTTCGCAAGACCGATGGAACCTGTTTCAAATTTACCTTAGGCTTCGTAGCCCATTTGAACTCACAATATTACCATTTAATGGGATGCTGAAATCTGTATAGGCAGCCCTGACTGGGAGTCCCGGTCAGGCCCCTATGACAGATCCCTAGGACCAACACTGGACTGCTGACTGATCTGTAGGTTCGTACTGTGACACACGCGGTGTCACAGGTAGGCTAGACTCCGAGACCGTCCGAGACCGTTCCGGGTATATCTAGCTTAGGGTTTATTTATCTTATACGGTTTATCCACACGAGTACGGGACTTTCTGATATCTAGTGTACTTGGATATTCCGGTAGGTCGTGGCCCCATCCACGTTTTCATTCCACTTGCTATCTTGGCCATGATTAAGGCGCAGGAGTAATTTTTTTTGGTAATTACCGGTAAGGGTATTACCGGTAAATTACCGGGTATTACCAACCCCCCTTTTCGATTTACCTCCCATACTTAAGGATTACCAGGTAAATTACCAATTACCATGTACTGTAATTGGCCGATTCCAAGGTAATATTACATATATACCCTATTTTTACCAACGACTACAGAACGTGTCACAAGTACGTTGAACTTGAGTTGATGGCGGCCTTGCCCTTGCACCACTCCTTTCTCCTCCTCCTTCTAACTTCGACTTGCATAACCAGGTTTTCATAATAACATCCTGCGTGTCCTGTCGTGGCGCATCAGGATGCCGGACGAAATCTCATTACAATCTCAAGAAAGTGATACTGTATTATGGGAGGACCCTGGGGGAAACCCCCACCGAGTACCTCCTGAGGTGTACACTGCCCTTACGGCTCCATTTAGAGGGCAATCGGGGTTCGGTGCTCAGCACAGATATCTGCTCACGCTTTTCCACGATACGCCCGAATATCTCCAGACACTAGCCCCTGAGAAAACATGCAAGGCCAACGTTCGCACAGTCTTGACGTGCAAGTATGAC
Source organism: Cymbomonas tetramitiformis (assembly GCA_001247695.2). NCBI lineage: Eukaryota > Viridiplantae > Chlorophyta > Pyramimonadophyceae > Pyramimonadales > Pyramimonadaceae > Cymbomonas > Cymbomonas tetramitiformis. The sequence goes on along the minus strand of LGRX02026646.1, from coordinate 4,648 downwards.
CCCGACCTGAAAACGAACGTCGCTTACCACAGTATCAACACTGGAAAGCTCTTAACGAAGATAATAGCTTGCGATAGTGTTCCTGACGATATCAAATTGAAGCTAGCGGAAAAGTCCACTGCAGGCGATTGCAAGGCTTGGAAGAGCGCGTATGATAAAAAGCGCAAGGAGCTCGAGACTTCTGACGAAGCAGGTCTTGCGTTTGCTGAGGATGAGGTTCGCGAAGAGATTGACCCCAGTGCGACAAATCGACGCGAGAGGCAAAGTGTGCTTCGCGAGTTTGGAATGCAACAGATTTCTGAAGCTCAAGTACTAGCCCTAAACTTCCTCTTGGGCGTTTTCTTTTTCGCTTGTCGCATTCCCTTCCGTGTCTTGGACAACTTCTTTTTCCGGCAGTTCATATGTGCTTTGAACCCAGCGTATGGTGCTCAACTGTGTAAATCGGACAAACTTCGTAACAACATATTAAATGATGTTTATGAAGAGACCATCGTTTCGACAAATGCTGTTCTTGATAACGCTCCTGGCAAGCGAACGTTCGCTATTGACGGGAAGACTGACGCTGTTGGGCGGTCGACTTGCAATCTTGCTGAAGGAAAACGTGGACTTTCCGCTTACATCACCACTAAGTATTTCGGTAAGGAGGAACACAGTGGGCGTGTTCAGGCCACATATGTGCACGAGAATATTTACGAGTCTGCGGATAAGTATCAGGCGATTTGCGCTGACAACACAGGTTCAATGCAAGTCATGTTTCGCTTGCTGCGCAGCTGGTTCCCTTTAATTTTTATCATCGGATGTTGCGTTCATGTTCTTGACCTCCTTGTTGAAGATATTGTTAAAATTCCGGAGCTCTCCGCGATTGTCGCTGACTTCTATTTCATAACTGTGTTTATGAAACGATACTCTATGCTGTGGGAGACGATGATGGATAAGCAGAGGGAAGCGTTTGGTAATCGCGCCACCAAATTGAAAGTCTTTCCTTTGACGCGTTTTGCGTATGCCTATCTCATGGTGTCTTGCGCAATCACCAACTGGGTTGTCTTGCGTGATGCCCCAGACTGGCCAGAGTACCTGGTTGTCAAAGCGAAAGTGATTCGTGGTAGCCCAACCACTAGAGCTGATTTTGAGCGGTTTGAAGAACTCGTTGGCAACACATCCTTAAAAATCAAAGGTATTGCAACCTTAGGTATTTTGGAGGGCCTTTCGAAGATGTTACACTACTGCGAGGGCGACTCAGTTCCTCCATCGCATCTGCTACCACTATTTGTGGTGTATCACAATTACATATGCAACTTACCCCTTTCAGTGACTTCCAAACTCAACGATGAAACTCTTGACTCTGTTCGTGAATCGGTGAAAGATCGTTGGCTTGGAAGGAATACTGCGCCAGTTAAGGTTGGTTTGAGGCAAGATGTTCACTGCTTGGCTTTCGTGTTGGATCCTTACGTGCGTGCTCTCGTGGTTATCATTTTCGGAACGAGCGAGCTAGAGAGGATTGATCGGACTTTTTCAGATGAGAACATCATGGCAGCAGTTAAAAACTATAACGGTGGTGTCGAGGATTCCAAATATCACAGACTGTTGCAGGAGTTCAATAAGTACAGAGGAGGGGAGGATCCCTACGCGATAAAAACACGAGCAGTGATCGGTCAACTGAAGATACAGATTCCTGAGAAAATACATCCACTGCTGAGCGAGGATGAAAAGAAAAACAAGTTTCTCTACTTTTTATGTTATTGCCAGAATATGCACTTGATCAGCGATGTCCTCGTGTATTATCGCACGTTGCCAACTGTGTCTGCTGATGGTGAATCTTTTCGTACAATGGCTATCAATGTGGAGCAAATACTATTGCATGCCTGCCAGGTAGAACGTGTCAATAAGAATTGTGATATGGTGCACACAAAGGCGCGGGGTAGCTTTCGTGATGTGAACGTCCGCAAGGCGATCTATTGTTTCACCAATCTCTTACTTCTTCAAAAGACCAAGTTGTCGTTCAAGGAGTACTGCACTACGGTTCTTAGCCCTGAAGATGCTGATGAAGTCGTTCGTTGTTTTGAAGGGGGTGACTCAGATGATGAGATGTTGCCTTGTGGATCAGCAGCTGCAACTGCAGCAAACATGGACTCTGAAGATGAGGAAGACCTCTCCCCTCCTACCATTGTTGACAGTCGGTTGGTTTTTGAGTGCCCTGAAGGCTTTTGTGCCTTGGAGAAACCAACCACCTTTTTGAGCGGAGAGCATAGCCTGAAGGACCTATTCATCATCATGTTGTGGAAGGGAATTGGTTGGGAGCTTGGGAAAGTTGTCAAGTATGCTCCGCAGCGGATCCGCCACAACTTTGATATCTTGTGGCAAGAGGGCATCAGGGGTTCAAAGTTGAGCCTTGATAACTATCTTGAGCTCCAGACACTTGAAGTGCAAGAGGTTGGCTCATGGGCATATCTCCGCAAGTCTGCATAAACTCTGAATAAACTAGCTGAAGCAACTTTGATGCCTTTTGAGGAAACACAGCAATGAATAACATATTTTGTGATGAATGAAATTTGTTGTGAACAATAATATCTGTTGTACTTGCTGTGAATAAGAATATCAGTTGTGATTAATAACGAAATCTGATGTGAATAATAATATTTGCTGTGATTAGCTCATATATAGCTCATATATAGCTGAATTTCAGCTCATATATATATATAGGCAGAATTTCAGCTCATATATAGCCTCATATATAGTCAGAATTTCAGCTCATATATAGGCTAATGTTCAGCTCATATATAGGCTGAATTTGAGCTCATATATATCCTCATATATAGGCTGCATTTCAGCTCATTTATAGGCTGAATTTCAGCTCATTTATAGGCTAAATTTCAGCTCATATATAGCCTCATGTATAGGCTGAATTTCAGCTCATATATAGGCTGAATTTCAGCCGTCATATATACGCACATATATAGGCTACATTTCAGCTCCTTTATAGCCTCATATATAGGCTGAATTTCAGCGCATGTATAGGCTGAATTTCAGCGCTCATATATAGGCTGAATTTCAGGTGATATATAGACTGAATTTCAGCTCATATATAGGCTGAATTTCAGCTTGTACATCGCCTCACATATAGGCTGAATTTCAGCTCATATATAGGCTGAATTTCAGCATATATCTGAATTTCAGCTCATATATAGGCTGAAATTCAGGTGATATATAGGCTGAATTTCAGCTCATATATATATAGGCAGAATTTCAGCTCATATATAGCCTCATATATAGGCTGAATTTCAGCTCATATATAGCCTCATATATAGGTTGAATTTCAGCTCATATATAGGTTGAATTTCAGCTCATATATAGGTTGAATTTCAGCCTATATTTGGGTGAGATTCCTATGGCGTGTTATCATGCAACATAGGTTGTGATTAATGATATTTGTTGTAGGTGCTGTGATTGATAATATTATATGTTGTGATCAATGATAGTTGTCGTAGGTGCGATGATTAATAATAATATCTGTTGTGATTAATGATATCTGCTGGGAATAATGATATTTGCTGTGATTAATGTTATCTGCTCTGATTAATGAAATCTGCAGTAGGTGCCGTGATTAATAATAACATATGTTGTGATTAATGAAATCCGTTGTAGGTGCTGTGATTAATGATATTATTTGTTGTGATTAATGATATTTGTTGTAGGTGCGGTGATTAATAATAATATATGTTGTGATTAATGATATCTGCTGTGAATAATAATATCTGCGGTATCTAGGAGGTTCACTGCTGCACGGCAAATAAACAAACACCCACAAATAAATCAATGAACATAAAATATAAAGCGGCTACCATGGCACCGATAAGATCGTAAAGCATCTCAAGGCGCCAAGAAGAAATATGTTTCCATTGACAATTGTAAGACAGGATATGCCGGTAACGAGCGCCATGGAGACCATCTGAACCACGGAATGCACGGAATACGAAACCACTATTTTCGGAGCGTACGAAACCACTATTTTCCTTCTTCCTTTTTTCCCTTTTTCCTTTCCGCGCCTCCGCGCCTCCGCGCCTCCGCGCCTCCGTGCCTCCGCGCCTCCGCTAAGAATGCTCAAGCCGATTTTCCTGTATCTGTCTGTACTGTCGGAAATCGGGCATGCCAATACGCATTCATACACGTGTGCACTTACCCTAGTGAGCATGTAGTCGCATGCAGGGGTGTATCAGTACCTCGTAGAGACTTTCAAATCCGGATTCCGATCATTACAGAGAAAGTTGGGGTGCAAATTGCTGGCGGTAAATTTCCGGTATTACCACCAAAAGTATTACCGGTAAATTACCCGGTATTACCAAGCCTCGTCTTGGAATTACCGGTAAAATCTGAGCCTTAGCCATGATTGGCTAAGCAGCCGCTTGAAGAGGTGGCGCGCACTTGCGCGTTTGGGTGCGACTAGGATTTGGACATGACTTTACGGTAGACGTCTCTTGCGGCTGCGAGTCATGGGCACCGCGCGTTGCTATTGCTCGGTTTTGGCAATGTTCATTTGCGCGTTACTTTACCTGCCCTGATCCCGCTGGTTTACGTATTTTGGGCTGGTGCTCCGGACACCTTCGACCACATCGACATTTGCAAGTGCCCCACGCTCTTTTCGCCGCTCCGC
>LGRX02026645.1:0-14488 GCA_001247695.2 Cymbomonas tetramitiformis | reverse complement strand
ATACCCACTTCTTGTGGCTATATACTTACCGTAATAAATAAGGTTTCTTGACCGTGAATACCTTTTGACTCACGAGGTCTTTCCGGCTGAAGCTTGGCATACACATAGGGCTTTTATAGACAAACACAACGATGTATTGTTTGTTGTGATAGGATAAGTGAAACCCACAAATCTGATGCCCAATTCTTGTGGCTATATACTTACCGTAATAAATAGGGTTTCTTGACCGTGAATAACTTTTGACTCACGAAGTCTTTCCGGCTGAAGCTTGGCATACACATAGGGCTTTTATAGACAAACACAACGATGTGTTGTTTGTTGTGATAGGATAAGTGAAACCCACAAATCTGATACCCACTTCTTGTGGCTATATACTTACCGTAATAAATAGGGTTTCTTGACCGTGAATAACTTTTGACTCACGAGGTCTTTCCGGTTGAAACTTGGCATACACATAGGGATTTTATAGACGAACACAAGGTACACAACGATATATTGTTTGTTGCCATAGGATAAGTAAAACCCAAAAATCTGATACCCACTTCTTGTGGTTATATACTTACTGGTAATAACGCAGTTTTAATTCACATCGGCATGAGTATCGTCGCCCTTTATGGTTATCTTCTATGTGTCGCTTTCGGCGGTCCATGGAACGGCTTAGCCATTCGGCTCACGACATACCAGACTTGCAATTTTGATTTACCGAGACTTCTACAAAAACATAATGTTGTGTTTTACGAAACTTATTCCGTCGCACAGTTAGATTTATATGCCATCGCGCATTAATTTTAGTTATGGATACAACACCAACGAGACGTACGCGACTAGAGCGCGCATATTAGCAACACTTTGACGATGTTGAAATTTGAATCACGCCACACCTACGCGGACTCGGTAGGTTCATGCTGCTGGGTCGCAACACTCTCGAGATGCGGTCGTTTTGATTGTGAGGCTCGGAAAATATTCCTTCGATGTACAAGCGACTAAGACCGCTGCAACAAACGTGCTTGGAGCCAAAGATTCAAATTTTAATGGTAGCGAAGATGGAGCAAACGACACTTTTGCTCAACTAGTAGGAGAGCTATAACCATTGTTCACGTTGCGGTCTTCTGCATTATGTTGCACCACTGTTTGACTTGCTTGATTGTGCTATTGTGAGTCTCTCAGCTGCAACAAAGGAGTAGTCGTTTTCTGTCTTGTGGTTGTTATGGCTACATGTTGGGTCTCTTGCCCTTATCGAGTGGGATATCTTCTGGTTCTAACGCGCCCGATTACAAACGTTGTGCCTACCCTTCGCCTGTCTTTCAGGGATGATTGGGGATGATTTTCCCCCACCTGTACGTTCACGTACCCCCTATAAACTTCGTATATATATACCCGCATGGTAGATGATCAGAATTGTAATACTCATGCAATATCTTTGGATGCGGCACATGATATATAATCGATATCCAATATATGCATACTTGATGTAATCGAGTATGCATATATGCACATGTTCGATATCGATTATACATCATGCATGCACGGCATGGTAGATTATTATGAAAAATTCTTCGCGAATGCTCGACTCCTGCGATTACATTTCAGGCCCTGTGGATGCATGGCCAACATGCATACATCATGCAAACATGCAAGCTGATGCACGAACCGAATGGCACTATCGATGATGGAACATGATGACAGCATAATGCATGTGCATTACTCGTAATATTTCGTAAGGTCAATATATGCGTATTTAATGTTTAATTATACATAACGATGCCTGTGACACAATCGAAAGTCAGCGATCGTCACAACTGCTTGAATTTCTGATCGAAATGACGATATGTTCTCATCTTCACCATTATTCAAGTTATACTGTATATATATATATGTGTGTGTGTGTGAAAGGGAAGGGATACACGCGCCGGGACTGGAACTTCGTATAAATTATAAACGTGATAATCGGTTTATACACGATTCGTGTCTCGTGTCACATGAAACTGTCTGAATCATTTCTACGGGATTGTTAAATCAGATAATCCTGTCGCGATAATCCTCACGGGTCGGCTCGCGACGCTGTCGCGATCCTCTCGAACGGCAGTTTGAAAGTTTGAATTGCAACGGTCGAACGTCGTCAACGAAAAACATTCCACCAACCGCCAGAAGTTGCAGACATTGTTGTTGATTGCTTCGCCCTGTAGGGCAAATATCGCGCAAACTTTCCTAACGCATCTCTTCGATTTCCCAACCTTGCCCTCACGGTTGTTGTATCCACGCGTTAAACACATTGTGCGTACTTATTGACTTGCCTTGACAACCTTGCCTCCTTAAATCCCCTCGTTCCTTCGTGTAAGGGCGCCTTCTTTGCTTTCTCTAACGGTGTACCTCTTTCCTGAATATGTGTTGCGTTCGCTTTGCGTACTTCATGTTCCTTGTTATCTTTCAGAAGGTTAAAATTTATTCCGGCATGTCGTTATTGAGGACCTCCACTTTGTTTCTCCTACAGCCTGCTCTGAACGACCTCGCCATAAGCCACGCTCTACTACTCTTCCTTTCCCTTCAAAAAGGGTAATATTCCAACTATTATTTCTTAATAAGGCATGGAATCGATTGTTTGATATTCTGATACCATCGATATATCAGAATATCAGAATCAATTGATGCCTATTTGATACACAATCAAAATATTACAATCAATTGATACCCACCTCCGAGAATTACAATCGATTGATGCCTAATCCGAATTATCACCATCGATCGATTCTCGATTTGCATTATCACAATCAATTGATCGTGACCGTGGGACATATCAGAATCGATTGACATTTGCGCGTGACACGCAATCACATATCGATATGCAGTATATAACTCCCTAACCGATCCTTCATTCTTGAATTCTAGGCTTTTCATTCGTCTCTAATTTGGGTTCGCTGAAGTGTGTTTGAGATGAACCAATAAACATGCAAATGACACCCGTCCTCAGATTGGAGGGGGCGTGTTGGAGGCTCTCGACTCGAGTTGGTGGCATTCCAAAATCAAATTTTTTATTAGAAATTCTTATTCCTCTCATTTTAATCGCGGCTTCACCTTTGCTCATTTCTCCACTTCTTGCCTTTTCTCCATTTACTTCACAGTTCCCTAGTAACTGTTGCACGTACTGTGCGTGTTTCATGTTTCTTGCAATCTTCGTCATTTTCCCTACACTTTTACTCTTGCCTATTTTTTCTCCCATTGCCATATTATTCTTGAGGGTTCTCCAATGGGTTCGTTATTCACACTCAGTGCTTGACCTGAAAACAGGCAACGATAAGGGACGAGCTGTTCGTGCTTCCCTTCCTCACAACAATACTTGTCTCGCGGAAATTTCCTTCACTTTCACTTTAGACTTTACGTGGAATGCCTCTTTCATAGTTATCCCTAATCCTTGTAGACCTTTGCACCTCTTCAATCTTGTAATTCGTTATTTTGATATATATTGCTACCATCGTTTTTACTTGGGGTTTATTTCACATGCAGGCTCTTCACACCATCATTTCCACCGATAAAACCGACGATAAGCCGCACACGTGGGGCTCTTTCCACGACATTCAACGTAGAATTATGAAAGGGGCAGCTGTTAGCAACGCTAAAGTTAGAGTTCGCAAGACCGATGGAACCTGTTTCAAATTTACCTTAGGCTTCGTAGCCCATTTGAACTCACAATATTACCATTTAATGGGATGCTGAAATCTGTATAGGCAGCCCTGACTGGGAGTCCCGGTCAGGCCCCTATGACAGATCCCTAGGACCAACACTGGACTGCTGACTGATCTGTAGGTTCGTACTGTGACACACGCGGTGTCACAGGTAGGCTAGACTCCGAGACCGTCCGAGACCGTTCCGGGTATATCTAGCTTAGGGTTTATTTATCTTATGCAGTTTATCCACACGAGTACGGGACTTTCTGATATCTAGTGTACTTGGATATTCCGGTAGGTCGTGGCCCCATCCACGTTTTCATTCCACTTGCTATCTTGGCCATGATTAAGGCGCAGGAGTAATTTTTTTTGGTAATTACCGGTAAGGGTATTACCGGTAAATTACCGGGTATTACCAACCCCCCTTTTCGATTTACCTCCCATACTTAAGGATTACCAGGTAAATTACCAATTACCATGTACTGTAATTGGCCGATTCCAAGGTAATATTACATATATACCCTATTTTTACCAACGACTACAGAACGTGTCACAAGTACGTTGAACTTGAGTTGATGGCGGCCTTGCCCTTGCACCACTCCTTTCTCCTCCTCCTTCTAACTTCGACTTGCATAACCAGGTTTTCATAATAACATCCTGCGTGTCCTGTCGTGGCGCATCAGGATGCCGGACGAAATCTCATTACAATCTCAAGAAAGTGATACTGTATTATGGGAGGACCCTGGGGGAAACCCCCACCGAGTACCTCCTGAGGTGTACACTGCCCTTACGGCTCCATTTAGAGGGCAATCGGGGTTCGGTGCTCAGCACAGATATCTGCTCACGCTTTTCCACGATACGCCCGAATATCTCCAGACACTAGCCCCTGAGAAAACATGCAAGGCCAACGTTCGCACAGTCTTGACGTGCAAGTATGACCCCGACCTGAAAACGAACGTCGCTTACCACAGTATCAACACTGGAAAGCTCTTAACGAAGATAATAGCTTGCGATAGTGTTCCTGACGATATCAAATTGAAGCTAGCGGAAAAGCCCACTGCAGGCGATTGCAAGGCTTGGAAGAGCGCGTATGATAAAAAGCGCAAGGAGCTCGAGACTTCTGACGAAGCAGGTCTTGCGTTTGCTGAGGATGAGGTTCGCGAAGAGATTGACCCCAGTGCGACAAATCGACGCGAGAGGCAAAGTGTGCTTCGCGAGTTTGGAATGCAACAGATTTCTGAAGCTCAAGTACTAGCCCTAAACTTCCTCTTGGGCGTTTTCTTTTTCGCTTGTCGCATTCCCTTCCGTGTCTTGGACAACTTCTTTTTCCGGCAGTTCATATGTGCTTTGAACCCAGCGTATGGTGCTCAACTGTGTAAATCGGACAAACTTCGTAACAACATATTAAATGATGTTTATGAAGAGACCATCGTTTCGACAAATGCTGTTCTTGATAACGCTCCTGGCAAGCGAACGTTCGCTATTGACGGGAAGACTGACGCTGTTGGGCGGTCGACTTGCAATCTTGCTGAAGGAAAACGTGGACTTTCCGCTTACATCACCACTAAGTATTTCGGTAAGGAGGAACACAGTGGGCGTGTTCAGGCCACATATGTGCACGAGAATATTTACGAGTCTGCGGATAAGTATCAGGCGATTTGCGCTGACAACACAGGTTCAATGCAAGTCATGTTTCGCTTGCTGCGCAGCTGGTTCCCTTTAATTTTTATCATCGGATGTTGCGTTCATGTTCTTGACCTCCTTGTTGAAGATATTGTTAAAATTCCGGAGCTCTCCGCGATTGTCGCTGACTTCTATTTCATAACTGTGTTTATGAAACGATACTCTATGCTGTGGGAGACGATGATGGATAAGCAGAGGGAAGCGTTTGGTAATCGCGCCACCAAATTGAAAGTCTTTCCTTTGACGCGTTTTGCGTATGCCTATCTCATGGTGTCTTGCGCAATCACCAACTGGGTTGTCTTGCGTGATGCCCCAGACTGGCCAGAGTACCTGGTTGTCAAAGCGAAAGTGATTCGTGGTAGCCCAACCACTAGAGCTGATTTTGAGCGGTTTGAAGAACTCGTTGGCAACACATCCTTAAAAATCAAAGGTATTGCAACCTTAGGTATTTTGGAGGGCCTTTCGAAGATGTTACACTACTGCGAGGGCGACTCAGTTCCTCCATCGCATCTGCTACCACTATTTGTGGTGTATCACAATTACATATGCAACTTACCCCTTTCAGTGACTTCCAAACTCAACGATGAAACTCTTGACTCTGTTCGTGAATCGGTGAAAGATCGTTGGCTTGGAAGGAATACTGCGCCAGTTAAGGTTGGTTTGAGGCAAGATGTTCACTGCTTGGCTTTCGTGTTGGATCCTTACGTGCGTGCTCTCGTGGTTATCATTTTCGGAACGAGCGAGCTAGAGAGGATTGATCGGACTTTTTCAGATGAGAACATCATGGCAGCAGTTAAAAACTATAACGGTGGTGTCGAGGATTCCAAATATCACAGACTGTTGCAGGAGTTCAATAAGTACAGAGGAGGGGAGGATCCCTACGCGATAAAAACACGAGCAGTGATCGGTCAACTGAAGATACAGATTCCTGAGAAAATACATCCACTGCTGAGCGAGGATGAAAAGAAAAACAAGTTTCTCTACTTTTTATGTTATTGCCAGAATATGCACTTGATCAGCGATGTCCTCGTGTATTATCGCACGTTGCCAACTGTGTCTGCTGATGGTGAATCTTTTCGTACAATGGCTATCAATGTGGAGCAAATACTATTGCATGCCTGCCAGGTAGAACGTGTCAATAAGAATTGTGATATGGTGCACACAAAGGCGCGGGGTAGCTTTCGTGATGTGAACGTCCGCAAGGCGATCTATTGTTTCACCAATCTCTTACTTCTTCAAAAGACCAAGTTGTCGTTCAAGGAGTACTGCACTACGGTTCTTAGCCCTGAAGATGCTGATGAAGTCGTTCGTTGTTTTGAAGGGGGTGACTCAGATGATGAGATGTTGCCTTGTGGATCAGCAGCTGCAACTGCAGCAAACATGGACTCTGAAGATGAGGAAGACCTCTCCCCTCCTACCATTGTTGACAGTCGGTTGGTTTTTGAGTGCCCTGAAGGCTTTTGTGCCTTGGAGAAACCAACCACCTTTTTGAGCGGAGAGCATAGCCTGAAGGACCTGTTCATCATCATGTTGTGGAAGGGAATTGGTTGGGAGCTTGGGAAAGTTGTCAAGTATGCTCCGCAGCGGATCCGCCACAACTTTGATATCTTGTGGCAAGAGGGCATCAGGGGTTCAAAGTTGAGCCTTGATAACTATCTTGAGCTCCAGACACTTGAAGTGCAAGAGGTTGGCTCATGGGCATATCTCCGCAAGTCTGCATAAACTCTGAATAAACTAGCTGAAGCAACTTTGATGCCTTTTGAGGAAACACAGCAATGAATAACATATTTTGTGATGAATGAAATTTGTTGTGAACAATAATATCTGTTGTACTTGCTGTGAATAAGAATATCAGTTGTGATTAATAACGAAATCTGATGTGAATAATAATATTTGCTGTGATTAGCTCATATATAGCTCATATATAGCTGAATTTCAGCTCATATATATATATAGGCAGAATTTCAGCTCATATATAGCCTCATATATAGTCAGAATTTCAGCTCATATATAGGCTAATGTTCAGCTCATATATAGGCTGAATTTGAGCTCATATATATCCTCATATATAGGCTGCATTTCAGCTCATTTATAGGCTGAATTTCAGCTCATTTATAGGCTAAATTTCAGCTCATATATAGCCTCATGTATAGGCTGAATTTCAGCTCATATATAGGCTGAATTTCAGCCGTCATATATACGCACATATATAGGCTACATTTCAGCTCCTTTATAGCCTCATATATAGGCTGAATTTCAGCGCATGTATAGGCTGAATTTCAGCGCTCATATATAGGCTGAATTTCAGGTGATATATAGACTGAATTTCAGCTCATATATAGGCTGAATTTCAGCTTGTACATCGCCTCACATATAGGCTGAATTTCAGCTCATATATAGGCTGAATTTCAGCATATATCTGAATTTCAGCTCATATATAGGCTGAAATTCAGGTGATATATAGGCTGAATTTCAGCTCATATATATATAGGCAGAATTTCAGCTCATATATAGCCTCATATATAGGCTGAATTTCAGCTCATATATAGCCTCATATATAGGTTGAATTTCAGCTCATATATAGGTTGAATTTCAGCCTATATTTGGGTGAGATTCCTATGGCGTGTTATCATGCAACATAGGTTGTGATTAATGATATTTGTTGTAGGTGCTGTGATTGATAATATTATATGTTGTGATCAATGATAGTTGTCGTAGGTGCGATGATTAATAATAATATCTGTTGTGATTAATGATATCTGCTGGGAATAATGATATTTGCTGTGATTAATGTTATCTGCTCTGATTAATGAAATCTGCAGTAGGTGCCGTGATTAATAATAACATATGTTGTGATTAATGAAATCCGTTGTAGGTGCTGTGATTAATGATATTATTTGTTGTGATTAATGATATTTGTTGTAGGTGCGGTGATTAATAATAATATATGTTGTGATTAATGATATCTGCTGTGAATAATAATATCTGCGGTATCTAGGAGGTTCACTGCTGCACGGCAAATAAACAAACACCCACAAATAAATCAATGAACATAAAATATAAAGCGGCTACCATGGCACCGATAAGATCGTAAAGCATCTCAAGGCGCCAAGAAGAAATATGTTTCCATTGACAATTGTAAGACAGGATATGCCGGTAACGAGCGCCATGGAGACCATCTGAACCACGGAATGCACGGAATACGAAACCACTATTTTCGGAGCGTACGAAACCACTATTTTCCTTCTTCCTTTTTTCCCTTTTTCCTTTCCGCGCCTCCGCGCCTCCGCGCCTCCGCGCCTCCGTGCCTCCGCGCCTCCGCTAAGAATGCTCAAGCCGATTTTCCTGTATCTGTCTGTACTGTCGGAAATCGGGCATGCCAATACGCATTCATACACGTGTGCACTTACCCTAGTGAGCATGTAGTCGCATGCAGGGGTGTATCAGTACCTCGTAGAGACTTTCAAATCCGGATTCCGATCATTACAGAGAAAGTTGGGGTGCAAATTGCTGGCGGTAAATTTCCGGTATTACCACCAAAAGTATTACCGGTAAATTACCCGGTATTACCAAGCCTCGTCTTGGAATTACCGGTAAAATCTGAGCCTTAGCCATGATTGGCTAAGCAGCCGCTTGAAGAGGTGGCGCGCACTTGCGCGTTTGGGTGCGACTAGGATTTGGACATGACTTTACGGTAGACGTCTCTTGCGGCTGCGAGTCATGGGCACCGCGCGTTGCTATTGCTCGGTTTTGGCAATGTTCATTTGCGCGTTACTTTACCTGCCCTGATCCCGCTGGTTTACGTATTTTGGGCTGGTGCTCCGGACACCTTCGACCACATCGACATTTGCAAGTGCCCCACGCTCTTTTCGCCGCTCCGCGCGTTCTGCCGTTACGTCTTCGCTCCGTTTCCGCCACGATACCCAAACGTGCTACCGCGCATCATCTTTTCTATGGCTTTCAAAAGTATGGCGACATCTACACGAGCTCGCAAACGCCTATTGAGGGACTCCGATTTGGACGCCTCAATACGGCGTTTGGATGCGGTTCGGGACACTCCGACCGCTAGCACCCCACCTGTGGTGCCCCCTGCTGCTTCCAGCAACTCCGACACCGCTGTCGCGTTCCCTTGCGGAAGCACCTAGCTAGTCGACCAACATGCCACGGTTGACGCGGTGTACAAGGGGCGCTTGCATCGGGCTTGGGCCAAGGGTATCCGCGAGGATATCCTTGGTTCCAAGAAACATCATTATCGTGGTACTGACGACACCGACCGCCTCTCCGAGTTGGTGGTGCAGCTTCGGACCGAATTTCAGTCCGCTGGGCTGGACTTGGCCCCCTTTGACCTCGACGACCCCACCTCTCTGGTTATCGAGAAGGTTAATGGGCTCCTCTATGACGTCTTGGCCCTCGTCGTGGAGCGGAACTCTGTGGCTGACACCTGGCTTCGGGGTACGGACTCTTCGGCTGACCCAGATGGACGTCGGGCTCTCATCGACATTATCAAGGGGAGCGTACCGGCAGCCCTACGCGAGAGCCACCAGCAGGAGCACGCGGCTCTTCGTTATCCCGCGGGCGTTGACCCGCAGCCGATCTTGGCTCGTGAGCAACGTCTGGTGCGGGATAACCGCGCTCCTGACTGGCGGCCCACCGACGAGACCCGCAAGCTCTCACTGTACAACCGCCTCGACCCGATCTTCTACGCGGCGGTGAATGTCGCGAACTTATGCACGAAGCGTCCACACACAGCACAACCCTCTAGCCCTACTACTAGACAGTCTTACTTATTGTCAGTGCCTATACAACACAAGCTCGACTTTGCATATGTTTCCTTATATGACTGCACAGTTATCTTGCTACTGTGACTATACAAAATCTCAAAATTTTTGATATTTCTCTATCTCTTCTCACCACTTGTGCAAGCTCTTTTTCTCAACATTGAAAAAGACTGTTAATTACAGTTCTGACGCAGTCGCACAAGGAGAAGTCCACAAATGTATATCTTTACAAGCATAAGAATACTGTATCTTATTAATTATCTCATAACACTGCTGTTTTCGCGGTCTCAAGCGAGTCCTGGTTATTCTCGGAATCACTGTTACGAAGGCAAAACAAGCGAGTCCTGGTTATTCTCGGAATCACTGTTACGAAGGCAAAACAAAAATGAGCGTCTGCTCACTCTCACTACGCCGCCCTACTTATTCTCGCTATCTCCAAACAAGTGTAACACCCATCCGTATTTCCGTATCTCGTCACTGTCATAACTCCTCGCGCGTATCGTACTGCGCGTGTCATACGTTCGTCACAGAGACTGCTACAGCAAGTGTCACAACCCGGCTGAGGTACACGATAAGCCGTGGTTTGTGACAGCTGTCGCGAACTTATGCACGAAGCGTCCACACCAAGCACAACCCTCTAGCCCTACTACTAGACAGTCTTACTTATTGTCAGTGCCTATACAACACAAGCTCGACTTTGCATATGTTTCCTTATATGACTGCACAGTTATCTTGCTACTGTGACTATACAAAATCTCAAAATTTTTGATATCTCTTTATCTCTTCTCACCACTTGTGCAAGCTCTTTTTCTCAACATCCCCCATCTGTAGCTGCCACGGTAGCACAGACATCAGACAAGAGCTTGCTCAGCATCTTCTGTTGTAACGCCATCCATTGCGAACTTGCCCATGCTGAAGGTAAACATACCCACTCCAGAAGCTTCTCCTCCTCGCAACATCCTGGCTCTTGTCAAAGGGTTGCGAAACACCATGACCCACATGCATCTTCTGCCAATAGGTCCATGCTCCAAATGCCCAATCACATGTAAACGTCCAGCGTGACACAGCTTACGAAAGTATTGTGCCCTGCTCTCTGTCATATCTGTCATGTAGTGCGATGGCACATGAATACAAGCCACCACTCGGCTGGCCAGTACTGCCAACGGCAACGCAATATCCAGCACTGCGAACCAGGGTGAAGTCACCACTGCGTCACACACCCCATACTTCTCCTTCCAGGCTCGATAATTGCCCGGTTGTAAAGCATTAAGGGCTTCGTGCCACTTCAACTGCGGATTCCAATCATTATTCATGACCTTCAGATGAGGCCACTCCAGTGACATAACCTTGCCAATGACACCTGTGCCAGCCCAAGGATCCCATACCTGCGTGATCTTCTCCCAAGTCACCTCGTGCGCCAAACGTCTGACCTCCTGAGGAACTGTCATCACCAACTCTAAGCCCCAATCCAGTTGACTGGCAATCTTCACCTGAGCTCTGTTCAGTTGTGTGACATCTCCTCTCTTCTGCACTTCCTCGGGGCTCATGGCCTGCACCGTGGACGTCTTGCGGAGACTTCTCGCGCGAGTGTGCTGCTCTGCACACTTCCTGCTCAAGATGGTGCGATGGCCCTCATGCCAGAATCCTGGCATCACTTCTGTGATCACTCTGCTGAGCTCCTCCTGGTTTCCCCAGGCCACTCTGTCAGGAAGATCCCCCATGCTCCCTTCTTTTCTGAGCATCTGCCGCGAGGTCAGCGCCTGCCATGGGTCTTCACGTCCCGGCCTCACTGCACGATGCGGACCCACGTCTGCAGGCAACAATACCACATCTGGTCCCAGCTTCTCTCTCAGCTGCAGCTCCATGGCTGCCATCTTGTCGACGATTGACGCGCTCACCTCGGCGGCAGCTGCCACCACGGTCCCACCTAAGCACTTGGGACATTGCCAATCCCCTTCAGGTACTCCATCCAGCGCCGGATTCAGACACCACGTGTGATAACCACGGTTACAGGTGTCACACAGCAACATGGCTGCCTCCCCATCTGTTCGCATGCACGCCTCACACGCGAGATGCTTGCTGGGAATGGCTGCACTGCAGTCGTACTGGTCTTTCACTTGTAAGTGACATGGCGCAATACTTTGCACTGTGCTCTTCTCCCGCAGCTTCGTGCTGTCCTCCAGCACTACCACTCCATCTCTTTGCACCTTGACTATCTTCAGGATGGCTGACTTGGTGGCCACCTCCATGCCAGAGCGCGGTTGCTGTCGTATATACACGAAATCGCCTGCCTTGAACTGGTGCGGCTTCGGTTCGTAGCTGCCACTCCTCCTGTGCTCGTACCTCAAAGTGTCGCGGTGCTGAGCGATCTCCAGGTTGCACCCTGCATGTACCATGAGCCTCTTCACGATGGCGGCTCGCTGTAACAGATCATCAGCCAGTGTCTTCTCCTCCTCCTTCCCAAAGTCCAACTCGGGTCGAGCACGAAGATCCGGTGGCACCGTGGCTTCCTGAGCGAACAGCAAGGTGAATGGCGCCACTCCAGTGGACTGCTGCTTAGCTGCGTTGTAGCTGAGTACGAGTGACCAGAGCATCTCATCCCACTCGAAGTCCAGGCCCTTGTCGAGGGCCATCTTCTTGAAGCAAAACTTGAGGGTGCGTACCACCCGTTCAGTTAAGCGATTGCTCTCTGGGGAACTCGGTGAAGTCACTCTCCGGTCAATGAGACACTGCTCGCATAGAGCAGAGAACTCACCTTCAAACTCTGTGCCCCCATCCACCAAACATTCTGCGGGCGCCCCAAACACGGATAGGACATGATAGCGAAATGCGTTGGCGATGGTGGCGGCCTCCTTGTCGGGGATTGGAACGCACACAACGAATCGCGTGTAGTGCTCAATCATGACCAAGACGCGTTGGTTCCCAGCCTTCGTGACGCGTTTCGTGGGCCACGCTAAATCCAGGGACCAGCGATACATGAAGGACTTGATCTCCAGCGGCGTGAGATTCGCCTCCTCCCGTGCATAGTGCGTCTTCACCCTCTGGCAAGTCTGGCACTGAGTGACCACTGCTTGCACATCCTGTTTGATGCCTGCCCAGTAATGGCGTTGCCACAACAGGTTCAATGTCCGCCTGATGCCCCAATGGCCAGTCCTCTCATGGTACTCACGCACCAACTGAATCCTGTCACAGGGCTTGGGCACCAGCAGCTCCTTACCACTGACAGTGACCATGTATAACTCGCCCATGAGCTCGTCCCAACGGTGACGCGCTGCCCTCTTCCTTACCCTGTGATATTCCTCCTTGGGCACTTCCACTCTTCCTCCTGTCTTGATCCACGCGAGGCATAGCTCGTCCTCGTGTATGTCGGGATGTCTTTCTCGGAATGACTCCTGGTTGGTTACGCTGGCTAGCATGGCAACCATCCTCGTCGTGTCGGGCAGCTTAGGCAGCCTCATCTCTTTCTCCTTTGTCACTGGTGCCCATTCTGGGGCTGAACTTGTCTCTGCTGGCTTGTCTCCAGGTCTTGAAAAGGCCTGCCGGTGACGTGCCTCGTAGCCCGCGAGCTTCATGGAGGCCATCTTCCACTGCCTGCGGCGTGGAACAGCGTCGGCGGTGCCTAGCCCCTGTGTACCTTTCTGTCCTTGGCTGCACATGCGTTGCAGTCGTTCTTCCCAGTCCTGATGGCTGAGGCGTCGCGCGACTTGCTGGGTGTAGCCGTTGGAACTGGTGACCCACTCTGCTAGTTGGGCTCGCACCGGCTCAGCCGTGTCCTCGGAGGTGGCAGCCACCTTGGTGGCTTTCGCGATGGGGATGGCAACTAGCGTGCCATGTTCCTCCTCCTCACTCTCCTCACTCTTCGGCAGTTTGGTCGTGCTGACCTCAGCAATCGCATACAATAGCTCCATTGCTCTTCGGTCCATAGCAAGGCCAAGCACTCCTGCCAATTCTTCGTCTTTCATGCCATGTGCCGCGCGCAGCTCACCTGCGCTGTACCCCATGGCCACTGCCTTCTCGTCCAGGTTAACCTCTCTGGTCTCCCCCACTTCATCATCATCTCCCTCCCTCACCACTGTGCCTGCGCGAGGCGCGCGAAAAGCACGAGAGTTTTGCGTCGCCAAGATGGTTGGCAATACTCTCATGGGCTCCCCTACAACGTTGGCGGTGTAGTGAGGCTTCCTGTCTCCTGTGACGACCCTGCGCGGCTTCCAGCCTCGCTGCAGAATGTCGCGCACGTATCTGTCTGGTGGTCTGTCCACCCGCTCCATCACCAGATTGAACTGCTGATTCTGGAACAGATTGCTCCAATATGCTCGTAGACGATGCGCGTATGATCCCGCGCGCGCCGCGTCAAAGGACACCGGC
>LGRX02026644.1:0-41688 GCA_001247695.2 Cymbomonas tetramitiformis | reverse complement strand
TGCCTATACAACACTAGCTCGGCTTTGCATATGTTTCCTTATATGACTGCACAGTTATCTTGCTACTGTAACTACACAAAATCTCAAAATTTTTGATATCTCTTTATCTCTTCTCACTACTTGTGCAAGCTCTTTTTCTCAACATCCCCCATCTGTAGCTGCCACTGGTAGCACAGACATCAGACAAGAGCTTGCTCAGCATCTTCTGTCGTCACGCCATCCATCGCGAACTTGCCCATGCTGAAGGTAAACATACCCACTCCAGAAGCTTCTCCTCCTCGCAACATCCTGGCTCTTGTCAAAGGGTTGCGAAACACCATGACCCACATGCATCTTCTGCCAATAGGTCCATGCTCTAAATGTCCAATCACATGTAAACGTCCAGCGTGACACAGCTTACGAAAGTATTGTGCCCTGCTTTCTGTCATATCCGTCATGTAGTGCGATGGCACATGAATACAAGCCACCACTCGGCTGGCCAGTACTGCCAACGGCAACGCAATATCCAGCACTGCGAACCAGGGTGAAGTCACCACCGCGTCACACACCCCATACTTCTCCTTCCAGGCTCGATAATTGCCCGGTTGTAAAGCATTAAGGGCTTCGTGCCACTTCAACTGCGGATTCCAATCATTGTTCATAACCTTCAAGTGAGGCCATTCCAGTGACATAACCTTGCCAATGACACCTGTGCCAGCCCAAGGATCCCATACCTGTGTGATCTTCTCCCAAGTCACCTCGTGCGCCAAACGTCTGACCTCCTGAGGAACTGTCATCACCAACTCTAAGCCCCAATCCAGTTGACTGGCAATCTTCACCTGAGCTCTGCTCAGTTGTGTGACATCTCCTCTCTTCTGCACTTCCTCGGGGCTCATGGCCTGCACCGTGGACGTCTTGCGGAGACTTCTCGCGCGAGTGTGCTGCTCTGCACACTTCCTGCTCAAGATGGTGCGATGGCCCTCATGCCAGAATCCTGGCATCACTTCTGTGATCACTCTGCTGAGCTCCCCTTGGTTTCCCCAGGCCACTCTGTCAGGAAGATCCCCCATGCTCCCTTCTTTTCTGAGCATCTGCCGCGAGGTCAGCGCCTGCCATGGGTCTTCACGTCCCGGCCTCACTGCACGATGCGGACCCACGTCTGCAGGCAACAATACCACATCAGATCCCAGCTTCTCTCTCAGCTGCAGCTCCATGGCCGCCATCTTGTCGACGATTGACGCGCTCACCTCGGCGGCAGCTGCCACCACGGTCCCACCTAAGCACTTGGGACATTGCCAATCCCCTTCAGGTACTCCATCCAGCGCCGGATTCAGACACCACGTGTGATAACCACGGTTACAGGTGTCACACAGCAACATGGCTGCCTCCCCATCTGTTCGCATGCACGCCTCACACGCGAGATGCTTGCTGGGAATGGCTGCACTGCAGTCGTACTGGTCTTTCACTTGTAAGTGACATGGCGCAATACTTTGCACTGTGCTCTTCTCCCGCAGCTTCGTGCTGTCCTCCAGCACTACCACTCCATCTCTTTGCACCTTGACTATCTTCAGGATGGCCGACTTGGTGGCCACCTCCATGCCAGAGCGCGGTTGCTGTCGTATATACACGAAATCGCCTGCCTTGAACTGGTGCGGCTTCGGTTCGTAGCTGCCACTCCTCCTGTGCTCGTACCTCAAAGTGTCGCGGTGCTGAGCGATCTCCAGGTTGCACCCTGCATGTACCATGAGCCTCTTCACGATGGCGGCTCGCTGTAACAGATCATCAGCCAGTGTCTTCTCCTCCTGCTTCCCAAAGTCCAACTCGGGTCGAGCACGAAGATCCGGTGGCACCGTGGCTTCCTGAGCGAACAGCAAGGTGAATGGCGCCACTCCAGTGGATTGCTGCCTAGCTGCGTTGTAGCTGAGTACGAGTGACCAGAGCATCTCATCCCACTCGAAGTCCAGGCCCTTGTCGAGGGCCATCTTCTTGAAGCAAAACTTGAGGGTGCGTACCACCCGTTCAGTTAAGCCATTGCTCTCTGGGGAACTCGGTGAAGTCACTCTCCGGTCAACGAGACACTGCTCGCATAGAGCAGAGAACTCACCTTCAAACTCTGTGCCCCCATCCACCAAACATTCTGCAGGCGCCCCAAACACGGATAGGACATGATAGCGAAATGCGTTGGCGATGGTGGCGGCCTCCTTGTCGGGGATTGGAACGCACACAACGAATCGTGTGTAGTGCTCAATCATGACCAAGACGCGTTGGTTCCCAGCCTTCGTGACGCGTTTCGTGGGCCACGCTAAATCCAGGGACCAGCGATACATGAAGGACTTGATCTCCAGCGGCGTGAGATTCGCCTCCTCCCGTGCATAGTGCGTCTTCACCCTCTGGCAAGTCTGGCACTGAGTGACCACTGCTTGCACATCCTGTTTGATGCCTGTCCAGTAATGGCGTTGCCACAACAGGTTCAATGTCCGCCTGATGCCCCAATGGCCAGTCCTCTCATGGTACTCACGCACCAACTGAATCCTGTCACAGGGCTTGGGCACCAGCAGCTCCTTACCACTGACAGTGACCATGTATAACTCGCCCATGAGCTCGTCCCAACGGTGACGCGCTGCCCTCTTCCTTACCCTGTGATATTCCTCCTTGGGCACTTCCACTCTTCCTCCTGTCTTGATCCACGCGAGGCATAGCTCGTCCTCGTGTATGTCAGGGTGTCTTTCTCGGAATGACTCCTGGTTGGTTACGCTGGCTAGCATGGCAACCATCCTCGTCGTGTCGGGCAGCTTAGGCAGCCTCATCTCTTTCTCCTTTGTCACTGGTGCCCATTCTGGGGCTGAACTTGTCTCTGCTGGCTTGTCTCCAGGTCCTGAAAAGGCCTGCCGGTGACGTGCCTCGTAGCCCGCGAGCTTCATGGAGGCCATCTTCCACTGCCTGCGGCGTGGAACAGCGTCGGCGGTGCCTAGCCCCTGTGTACCTTTCTGTCCTTGGCTGCACATGCGGTGCAGTCGTTCTTCCCAGTCCTGATGGCTGAGGCGTCGCGCGACTTGCTGGGTGTAGCCGCTGGAACTGGTGATCCACTCTGCTAGTTGGGCTCGCACCGGCTCAGCCGTGTCCTCGGAGGTGGCGGCCACCTTGGTGGCTTTCGCGATGGGGATGGCAACTAGCGTGCCATGTTCCTCCTCCTCACTCTCCTCACTCTTCGGCAGTTTGGTCGTGCTGACCTCGGCAATCGCATACAATAGCTCCATTGCTCTTCGGTCCATAGCAAGGCCAAGCACTCCTGCCAATTCTTCGTCTTTCATGCCATGTGCCGCGCGCAGCTCACCTGCGCTGTACCCCATGGCAACTGCCTTCTCGTCCAGGTTAACCTCTCTGGTCTCCCCCACTTCATCATCATCTCCCTTCCTCACCACTGTGCCTGCGCGAGGCGCGCGAAAAGCACGAGAGTTTTGCGTCGCCAAGATGGTTGGCAATACTCTCATGGGCTCCCCTACAACGTTGGCGGTGTAGTGAGGCTTCCTGTCTCCTGTGACGACCCTGCGCGGCTTCCAGCCTCGCTGCAGAATATCGCGCACGTATCTGTCTGGTGGTCTGTCCACCCGCTCCATCACCAGATTGAACTGCTGATTCTGGAACAGATTGCTCCAATATGCTCGTAGACGATGCGCGTATGATCCCGCGCGCGCCGCGTCAAAGGACACCGGCTGGCCCACCACGCTGTTGATGATGGGGAACACCTCCTTCCTGATCTTCGAGTTCTCCCTGTGTGACAGCGGAGAAACGTTTTCCAGCACATATGCTGGCGGTCTCTGAGGCTGCAGCTGTTGCAGCGTGGAGAGGACTCGCACTGCCTGGTAGAACAGTCTGCTGTGCCTGCCCTCCAGACCAGCCAGCTTGCCAGCTGGTGACAGGTCCTGGCATGGATATCCACACACCATGACCCACTGCTCTCCACTCAATGCCCCTGCATGTACAAGGTCAATGAGGCTGGTGTCTTCGATGTTGCTGGGCAGTTGCTCCAAGTGGGCTGCCTCGGCACGGAACAAGTCAGGATGACGGCGACTGAGCGCCATGCACCTGGCCCTGGCTACCGTCTGGCTGGACTTCGAGATGTCCTGGTAGAGGTACTTGTTAACCTTAACTCCGCAGCGCAAGAGCATCTCTAGTCCAGCACACAGGCCCCCACACGGCTCATAGCAGACCACGCCCTCTTCTCTGGCTTCCTGGAAGAAGCTCTTGTCAATCACTCTCGTGTCGATCTTCTTCGGCACTTTGAGCTTACCACCCTCCATGGTCTCGTCGCCGTATATTGCTGGTGAGCCCCCGGAATGCATACCCCTGATCGGCCGTACCTGGCTGAGGGCATCCCAGGCGACCCGAGTCAACCTGCCCGAGCACCTGGCCACTTCCGGGTGGTCAGTGTCAAACATAACCCCCTTGTTGCACTCCAGCTCTTCTTGGTAGTGCACATCAAACAATCGATGGACTGCACTGGTCCCCAGCTGCTCCCTGACCATGTTCTCGCAGTAGTTGGCCACCTGAGCTTCTGGGCTTACTTCGGGGCCAAGTGGTGGCTCCCTGGTCACTTCCAGGCAAATGGCGTCTGTGAAGCAGCGCGTTGGCCTCTCGGCACGCCCCGCTTCCCTGGCTCGGTCCCCTTCACGATCCAAACGGGCACCAGTCTCGTCTGCGGTGCTGGGCAGTGGGTACCTGGATGGCACATCCGCGTTCTCATTCTTCGGACCTGGTCGGTACTGGACCGTGAACTCAAACTCCTGGAGGCTGATGGCCCAGCGTAGGTGTTGACCTTGTAGGTCACCCTTCTCCATGAGTGTTGTGAGCGGCGAATGGTCGGTGATCAGCGTGAAGTGGATCCCGTGCAGATACTGTCGTAACGTGCGGATGGCCCACACCACTGCCAGCATCTCACCCTGGAAGCTCGCGTACTGTCTCTCGGTTTTCGACAGCGAGCGGCTGATGACCACACAGATGTGTTCTACGCCATTCTCGTCCTTCTGCCCCAGCACTGCGCCAATGCCATGATTGCTCCAGTCTGTGTAGAGGAAGATAGGCTTGCTGTAATCAATGGGCTTCAGACATCTCCCCGAACACAGGGCATCCTTCAATGCTTGCAATGCCTGGTCCTGCTCCTTCCCCCAAGCTCCCTTGACATCCAACACTTCCTTTCTGAGCAAGTCGTTCAACGGTCGTGCCATCTCTGAGTAGTTGGGTCCCATGGGTTCCCCCACCAGACCTTTGTAGTAGTTCATGAGTCCAAGGATGGAGCGTACTCCAGTTTTGTCCTCGGGCTTGGGCAGCTCTTGGATGGCCTTGCACTTGATGTCCTGCGCGCCAATGGTGTTATAGCCGATGCGGTATCCCAAGAAGTCCACCGTGGCTGACCCGAAGGTTGACTTGCCCGAATGCAGACGTATCCCTGCATCCCCCAAAGTGCGAAGCACGGCTTCCACATCCTTGATGTGCTGCTCAGCGGTGTCTGAGTATATGCACACGTCATCGACGTACGCCACCGTGCAGTGTTGCAGGTGACGTAGCTCGTAGTCCATGATCCTGATGAAGGCTGCGGTTGCTCCAGCTGCTCCAAACGGCATGGATGTGTAGCGATAAAGCTGGTTGCCCCACCAGAACGCTGTCTTGTCCCTGTCCTCCTCAGTGGTCATGGGAATCTGGTGGAACGCCTTGGTCGCGTCCAGGGTAGTCTTGAACTTGGCCTTGGCCACGCGCTGGTAGAGCTCTTCTGGACGATGTGGTAACGTATTATCCTTGAGCGACAACCGATTCGTAGATCGGAGGTCGACGCAGAATCTCGTCGAGGTCCACTGTCCAGTGTCGTGATCCTTCTTCCCCGCGACCACCACGTTGCTGGCGTGTCTGCAGTGCTGCGAAGCCGGCTCGATGAAGCCATATTCCAGCAGTTCCTTGCAGTGCAGGTCGATGATCTCCTGCTCTCCCGGGCTATACTTCCTCGGTCGTTGGTAAGCTACCTTAGTCTCGTCCTTGAAAGGGATGGCGAAGGTCGCATGTGTCGCGCCCCCATGGTAGCCTTTGATGTCCTGCGGCTTGTTGGCGAAGCAGTAGCTGCACCTCCTTACCACGTTGCGCATCTCCTCCCAATTCTCCTCGGTGAACTCGGGATGTCCTCCAAAGGTGGCATTGAGCTCGGTGTCCAGCCACGCGGCCTCGTCCTTGGTGACCCTGGTCGTGCCCCCTGGCTGTAACGTGTCCAGCACCGTGTGTGGGAGCACCTCGTCTTGCTCTGCCACCATAGCCTCCCATCCGGTGTCCCATTGGCGCGAAGACCTCTGGTCTTCCCAGGCAGTCCTGGCAGAGCTGATCTGCGAGCTCGAGCACGTGTCCATCGTCAGCACGCCCTGAGGCTCCCCAGGGGCCACGACGGCCACCCAAGCAGCCACCGCTAGCAGCAGCAAAAGTTTTAAAATTCTGCCGGTACCCACTGGTTTAACTGGAGGGTGAAGGGTCAGTATGCAAGTCAACATCTTCCACCCCCCTTGCATACGGCCCAGGCCTCCTCCTGCAGACACGTAGACCACCAGCGCCAAGACTGATATCACATAGACACAGTGCGCCACTCGGTAGCAAGCGGCAGTGAACTGCAGGCGCTGCAGTCGAGCGGCAAAGCGCGGCTTCTGCATGCGCCGCGGAACAGCGGCCAGCGTAGCCGGCCCGGCGGCCAAGATCCGCTGGGCGACCGCCAGCGCGCGACCCACCTGAGTCTCCAGCGCGGCGAATGTGCCACCATCTTGAACTGAGCCGGAGCATGGCAACCCATGGTGGACAATGTGGGCGCCAACCGTCAAGACGCACCCCAGAGTGCCAACCATGTGTGTGAAGTGCATGGCGAGCATGACGAGGCAGAACCGTATCAACGGCACGTACCACAGCCCACGCCGAGCGTGATGGAGCCCAGCTACCTCAAGAGCGCCCTTGGCCAACAACAGTAGGTGCCTGGCCAGCGCCAACAGCACTCGCAGAGGCGCCTGTTGATGTGCCCATGGCTCGAGTGGCGTTGCGCGCACGGCCCACAACGCGCGTGCCATGGCTCTGCGGGGCGCCTCAGCGTGGAATGCCCAGCAGGCGATGACCTCACCAAGAAACCTGAATACCTCCATAGCCATCCATACTGCCATCACTGCAAAATGGGGCAGCTGCGGCCAATGCAAGCGCACGAACACCCCCACGAGCAGGAAGCACACCTGAGTGCGCTTCGCCCGCCTATCATTGGCGGGCTGCGTGCCCGGCTTTTCGCCGGGGCTGCTTCTCAGTAACGGGCGCGCCGGGCTGCAGCTGGCCCGGTGCCCCCTTGAAAAGGCCCCAGTGCGCTCTCCCTTCTCCTCTCCTCCCAGATCTCATCATAACTTTGGTGTCTCTGGGGAGCCCGCGACGCGCCCATGCCGGCATGCCGACTGCGAGACGCGTCCTGACGATGAGCGCCTTCCTCGGGGCTAGGAGATCTCCTCCTGCGCTGACCAGCCCGTGGTGAACTCTGCTGTGCGGCACCCCCAGTTGGACTCTGCGGGCGCGCTGCAGGTTGGCCTGAAGGTCGAGTGTCGACATGCGCAACGAAGCCACTGGAACGCTCCGGGCTGCTGGGTGCTGTAGAGCTCGGGGTTGATGGCACGTATGAAACGGAGTCCGGCTCTTGTGCAGCCGGAGGCACGGCTTCAGTCTGCTGCGTGCAGACGGAATGTGCAGGGGATCTCAGAATGTCGTGGATTGAATGGTGCTCAGGTCTCTGTGCCATGTTGCACTCCAAGCCCATGGTCGATATCCCGCCGAGAACTCGGCCAGAGTAGGGTGCCGGCGTGGTCGTCCCCGTTCCAATCCTCGCAGTTGCGCGGGCAGTACGAGGTCGTTCTTCATATTCTCTGATGATCGCCAAACTGGCAGACAGCCCAACCAGTCTTTCACTGATGACCTCCACGCTGTCTTCATCCTCTGTCAACGGCGACGGTGTTCTGGTGCGACCCGTGTGAGTGCTCACACCCTCAACAGCCGCGAGGTCGGATGAGTATCCTGAGATGCTGCCATCTTCCTCCTCACTTCCTGCATCCCCTCCCTCGATTGGGTCCAGGCACCTCATGAAGTCGTTTCGAAGACGCGCCTGCACCTCTGCCCGACGTGCCTCAGCCAGCAACGCCGGGCCCACCGAGGACGTGAACGCAGACAATGGTTCTCGGTGCATCACCGCCACCTTGTTCCAGGTCTCCCAGCTGCAGCAGTCAAACTTGCGCGTGCCTGAGGAGAGGTACTCCAAGGTGAACGCCATGCTGCTGGGCCCCTGTTCACTGTAGTAGCGATTGTCCTCAAAGAGGTAATACACGGCCTTGGACCGGGCGTTGGCACGGGTCTTGAAAACCCGTAGGGTGCCCTGCCGTGGGCCATCGCTCAAATGGCTTCTGGCGATCTCCAAGAGCTGAGTGCGATCAACCAGATGTGTCATATGTTTCTGCAAGGTGCCGAGGAGTCCTCCCGTGCAGCCTTTCGACTGCCCACCCAGAGGCAGAAACTCTTCCCTTCGTCCCACTCCTGCGGAGGAAGCGTACCGGTGCAGGGTCTGGTTGCTGAGTTGCTGCGTGTGCACCCCCTTTCCTCGCTGCGCGAAGGGCTTCCCGAGCTGGAACTCGATCTTGCCCATGAAGCAACGGTACTGGATGAGGAAGACCGTCTGTCCATGCAGCGCCATGAACTCCGAGATCTCTCCCAGATCCAGCCAGTTGGCTTCTCCAGCTGTGTTCTCGCTGTGAGTGGGCGACTCCGGCTCGTAGGTGCCCTGGAACACTGCAGCGTGGTAATCCAACATGGCAGGGTCGAAGACGCCGTTGGGCCAGGTTTGATGCCGTAAACGAAGCGGTGCAGAAGATGGTGGCGGTGCGGAGCCAGATGGCCCTGCCTCATCCCCCCTGACCGTCTTCGACGTCTTGAGAGTCTTGGATGTGCGCACTGGAGGGTTTCTTCTGGCCCCATAAGTGTCCAGCGCGTCCTGTGCTTGCTCCTCTGTCTTGCATGCTCCGAGCATCACTCTCGGGTTGTCCCCCAGATGCAGGTACTCCACGGCGGCAGCGTTCGTGCTAAACACCTCGCCACTGCCTCCTTCCCCATCTGTCACCGGGTAGAACTTCCCCACCTTGTCCGCTGCGTCTGACAGCGTGAGCTGCGGGATCACTTTCACATCCACGCCCTCCACACCAGTCGCTTCCACGTCGTACCTCACCTTCAGACGAGCTCGAAGGTCAGTGATGTCCACTCGCTGTACATACTTTAGGTGCTGGTACTGCCAGCGCTGGTCCTTCTCATAGTAAAAAGGCAGCTGGAACTCGCCAGTCATCTTGCCCATGGGGTTCATGATGGTGACGCCTTCCATGGTGTGACGTACCATGCGCTCCATGAGATCCCATTGGGCGCGAGTGTGCTCGCTGAGTACGCAGAACTGGCGCGCCACCTTGTCCCACATGAGCTTGCCCGTCACGACTCCTGGGTACGTCTGATGGGTGTTGAGGACCTCCTGAACACTCGCCATCGTGTACCTTCCTGCCTCCCGATGGGCACCACAGTCAGGGAGTGGGACCTGGTCGTTGTCCTTCCTGCCGCTCGGCCTCGTGGTCCAGGTTTCTGAGGGTATCTTCGTCTCCTTGTCAACCTTCTGGTCCACCAACGTAAAGTCGGGCCACAGTAGCTCCGTCTCCAGGATGGTCTTGTATTCTCCACATCGCGGGAACTTGACCCGCACAAATCCTGCGTCCACACCACCTCCATCGCCCTCTTCGCAGAGTGTGCACAGACGAGCATAGCCCGTGCGGTCGATGTACAGGCGCTGCTGAGTCCAGCTGCTCTCCTTATCTTGGTGGTCCCACGGGTTCACTGCCATGCCCTCCCATGGCTGTACGCTGGCCAGCTTGAAGGCAGCTTCGCTCTCGGCCTCCTGCCTCAGCGTGAGGTCTGGATAGCGAGGGTCTGACTGAGTTGAGGTCAGGCTGGCTTGAGTGCGGGACTCCCTCGCATCTGGCTCTTCAGCACTGGACCACTCACCCCTGGTCGCCACATTGGCTTCCCGCTGGCTGCGTGATGATGCTTGTAGCATGCCCAGCATCTGGTCTGTCAAGGACGTACCAGGCGGAGGAGGTTCGTACGTTGCGTTCTCGGCGTGTAAGCTGACCCGCCCAGTGAGCTCGACTTGCATCATTGAGCTGGGTTTCAAGAAGCCTGCCTCCACCATGGACTGGCAGCGCGCCTCGAGCCTCTCCCTCTCATCCGAGTTGAACCTTCTCAGCCTCATCTCCTCTAGCCATGACGCCAGGCTCTCCATCAGCTCGGGGTGGTTTCGCGAGAATGCACAAGGTGCAGGCGAACACCTTTCCCCTGCGAGGGCCAGACGGTCCTCTCCCCTCGTGTCCAGGGACACTGCTTCACGTGGTGGTAGCTCGCAATCATCAAAAGCGGGGACAAGAGTGCGCGCTGTCGCGGCCTCAGCGTCGAAGATCTCGGTCGCCAGGCACACTCTCGGGTCTTCATTCCGCTTGCTCCTTGCATCGACGGGCGGCGTCAACTCGATCAATGGCAACGTGACCTTCTCCTTCATACCCAGTGACACCGCGGCCTCAGAAGTAGCAATGCCTCTGTAGAGGTCGATGGTCAACTTGAGGGCGTTCTTCAGGGGTCCAGTGCCCACCAAGAAGTCCCACGTCGTGTCATTGGTGTAGGTGACGAAGGCGTGGAGCCGATGCAGAGTCATGTACGGCGTGCCCGCGGCGAGAACCACATCCACGTAGCAGTACTTCGTGAATTCCGCAGGGCTGCCATCACATCTCGCCACCCTGGCCCCTGTCTCTGCATCAAAGATGGTCAAGCCCAACCTGTTGGCTGTCCTGATTGGGATAATGTTGCAGTTGGCCCCCGTGTCCAGGAGAAGCGCTTTGTACAACATAAGCAAGCCTCCAGAGGCCATCAGCGCCATCCCTTGTGCCAGAGACTCGTTCAGGAGCTTGCATACAGGCTGGACCTGCGCCATGGCAGTGAGCTGTTCCTCTGTAAGACCACTGAGCATCTTCTTCTTCAATAGCTCGTACGCCTTGGTCTCCATGGTCCCTGCGTGCAGCTCCCCCCTCTCGCTGAAGTCTCTCACGCCGTAGCTCTCCTGGACGGTGGCAGCTGCAGCTGTTACACGCACCGTCGTCCTCTCCTTCCTGGGCTGCTCCACCATGTCCTCCGGCATCTCATCCAGAGGAATCTCTTCTTCGTCACTGTCGTCGCCCGACTCCATGCCCGGGCAGTCGTCATCCTCATCGCTGATGTCCTGGCAGTCTGCTGCTGAGGCTGTCGGCACGGGGAGCTGGTTGTTCTCAGCCAGTTCCACCAAGGTCTCCACACCCCTTGGAGCTGTTATGCGACCTTCTGCTACGAGTCCAGCAGCTAGCTTGCGGAAAGCTGCTCCCAGGCTCTTGATCACGGAGGCCATGAGCTGCACCTTCCTCTGCATCTCGTCCGCCGCAGGCGCCATGGGCACCTGTGCTTCTGCCTCGTACTCCTCGGGTGTCTTCACTGGGAAGCCCCTCATGCGCTGGGTGCTTCCCAGGGCTACTGCTGGAGCCGCCGTGAGTTCAGACTCCACACTCTTGCACAGCGTCTCGGGGAGTGCCCCCAGACCCAAGGTGTTGAGGGCGCTCGAGAGCCCCTCTTCGCCCATCTCCTCGGCCATGGCTGTGAGTAACTCGGTTGGAGGGCCAGACGACACTCCTACCCCTGCGCTGCCATGGTGGTGCGCGCGTGCATCGACGGTGTGAGTCTCCCTCTCCGCGACGCGTGCTGCGACTGGTTCCTCGTCGGAGCCCTCATCCTCGGACAGCACCTGCGACTTCACGCTGCCCGCACGACTGGCCGTCTTCCTAGCAGCCACCATGCCCTGGTACTCTGCTTTCAACGCCTCGGGATTGCCAGTGGCGCTCTTCTGCTTGTCCTCCGGTGGCTGCTTGGCTCTGTACTTGTCCTTCTCTTCGTTGGACAGCTGCTGCCAGTCCGTCACCAGGATGCCCCAGTCAGAGTTCTTGAAGCGGTTCTTCAGATTATACATGCGCAGAGCGGCGTTCTCCGCGTCCCACCACTTGCTGGAACCAAGCCTGCTTTCGTGGAATCCAGCAGGCATCTTGACGTGTTTATAACCACTCCTGCACTGCTCGGGATCGGACTCATGCCAGCCCCCTCCAAAGCAGCGCAAGCACTTGGGCTTGTCGTTCGTACGCACGCCCTCTGCTGGCGGTGGCGTCTTGTTGTAGGAGGCCTTCTTAGCTCTTTCGGCCACATTCACCTCCTTCTTCATCTTCTTGGAAGGTGATGCATCTACCTTCTTGCTGTTCTCCGGTTCGCCTGACTGCGTCACCTCAGAGGACTCAATCTTCTTGATCGAGTTCTTTATGGCCTTGAGGTCAAGTCCATGCTGTCGCGCCTCCCAGGTGGAGTACTGGCAGCCACATCGTCTGGTGATCTCCTGGAGGAAGGTGAGGATCCAAGACTCTGCATCGCCCTTGAGCTTGTCTTGAACCTCGACGATGGCCTCCAGGTCCTTCCAGGTCACCCGATTGGGTGGTGGGAACTGTGCCCTCAGTTGCTCCTTCACCCGCGTCTGGAAGATCTTGATGCGCAGGTTGTCTACGCAGTCCTCGATGAAGGTACGCAGCTCTTCATCGCTCAACACCTTCCCAGTGTTGAGCTGCATTTCCCTGCGTTGGCACATCTTCATGTAGGTCAGCCCATCCTGCCCCACCTCTTGTGGCTTCTGTGTCAACAGATCCACTTTCTCTTGAGTCCCTTTCATCATGAACTTCTTGTCAAGGGCAGCGATGAAGCCCCTGAGCGCGTAGAAGTACTGGGTATCACGGGTGCCATCACGTCCCGTCAAGCCTTTCAGGGAGGTTCCATCAGTCAGATATTCGTCGGAAACCTCCCCTTGGGTGTCTTGGTTCGTCACCGGCCTCGCTATCACCCACGTGGCGCCAGTGTTCATCTCATTGAAAGGGGGCCTAGCGCATGGGATGGTACCCTCGAGTGGGCCATGCTCGCTAGTGTCCTTCAGGACTCGGTCCATGTTGGAGGTCACTACCCCCCCTCTTTCATAGTTCTCGCGCCACCAGCTGAGAGCTTGTGAGTTCTCTCCAGCCAGACACGCAGGGATCATGTCCCACAGATATTCAAAGTCAGGGGGAGTCTCTCTCAGGGTCTTCATCTGAGCTTCGGTGAGAGTGCCAGCCCCGGACCTGAGCCTCTTCCTGACGTTGGCGTTGTGCTGCCGTACGAAATTCTCGCACATGTCGGCGAACTCCCTCAGGAACTTGGGCCGATCTTCTTCCTTGGTGCCCGTGTAGTTGGGCAGCGTCCCAAGGTTGACACGAGCATAGTCAGTGTACTCCATGTCTTCTTCAAAGATTACTAACGGCTCCTGGGCCTGGGCTTGCAGTTGGACTGGTGCTTGTGCCTCAGGCTGTACTAGTGCTTGTGCCTCAGGCTGGCCACCGGCAGCCCCTTCCTCTCCCTCCAGCTCTGAGAAATGCTGGCTCACTCGTATCGCCCTCTGGGCACGCCTCTCTGCCCGTTGCTGTTCCTCGCGGTCAGCCTTGGATTCCGTTGCTACCTTTCTGGTGAAGAAGAAATACTGGTGTGAAGGCTCTTTTCACTCCACACTTCCCAGCTTACCAGTACGGATGAATCCGTCCCTGGCCTCACCTTTCAGTGCTTTGCTCTAAGTAGCAATCACTGCCAGCATAATCTCGTCCACGACTGGTGAGCAAGGTTCCATCTGTGACCCGGTCTTATATTGGCTCTCCCAGATGTCCAGCAGGGTTGCCTCTGTACTTAGTGTCTCTGGTCCACGCAGTAAGTCAGTAGAACGCCAGCATGAGTCAGGTGACCACAAAGAATGCTGTCGTGAAGATGCCCACTGACAGTCCTGTTTCGCTCCACGCCTTCAGGCGTACCAGTACGGATGAATCCGTCCCTGGCTTTACCGTCTGGTGCTTTGCTCCAGCAGGATGTAACTTCCCGAAATAGCCCAGTACATAATTCTCAACGCTGCAATCATGTTCGTAAAATTAGCAACTGGTTCTGCTGTGACCGCTGTCGCTGTACTTCGCAAGACTGGTGAACTTCGAGTGTCACAACAGCCTGCTTCACTCAACCTCTTCCAAGGCTTACCAGTACGGATATATCCGTCCCTGGCATCACCATTCAGAGGTCTCGTTCTTCAGGACTGCTGTTGAACTCTCAGCATTACAGACGACATGTCTGTAATAAGGCACATTTTTGTTTTGAAAAAGACTGTTAATTACAGTTCTGACGCAGTCGCACAAGGGCAAGTCCACAAATGTATATCTTTACAAGCATAAGAATACTGTATCTCATTAATTATCTCATAACACTGCTGTTTTCGCGGTCTTAAGCGAGTCCTGGTTATTCTCGGAATCACTGTTACGAAGGCAAAACAAAAATGAGCGTCTGCTCACTCTCACTACGCCGCCCTACTTCTTCTCGCTATCTCCAAACAAGTGTAACACCCATCCGTATTTCCGTATCTCGTCACTGTCATAACTCCTCGCGCGTATCGTACTGCGCGTGTCATACGTTCGTCACAGAGACTGCTACAGCAAGTGTCACAACCCGGCTGAGGTACACGATAAGCCGTGGTTTGTGACAGATAACCTCCAGTATCCATTTTCCCTTTTCCATAGGGCTTTTCCATAGGGTTTTCACCCGTTTCCATGCCTATGGAAAGCTTTCCCAAGGGTTGCAGATCTGTAGGGCTATCCAACCGAGCAGTGGCTCTAGCCTCGGTGCGACCAGGCAACAGGTGGAAATCTGTATAATCCATTTCATGAGAGCATTGGCTCCGGACCTGGCACGACCGGGCAGCAGTTGGAGATCTGGGTAAAAGCTCTACGCATTCCGAGGAGGCGGTGAGGGTTTAAAACCTTTCCTCCGGGCCGGCATCCCGAGAACTGTCAGGTAATTGGCAAACCTATTGTCATCACCTGTAAGTGTACCGTGTTGGAAGGTTTGAAACCTTGAGCGTGGTAATGGATGTGAGATCTCGAGCCTTGGGGGAGCCTGGTAGTGCAGATGGCAGACCGGTGAGAGGCCGACCCTTGTGCTTAAGAGGTTGATCTCCTTATTGCGGTGTGTCTTGGGAAGTGTAATGTCATCCCAGACAACAGGCGGCTGAGGCCTGTATAATCATCCTGAGCAACAGTAGAAGATCTGTATAAAAACTTTACTGGTCCGACGTGGTCAGCGTGGACGTGACCTTCCCTAAGGGGGGGGGAGTTGTGCTAGGAGGCAAGCACAAGAGCAAGAAAAACGGCTAAGTACAAAACGCAAGAGTACTTAGTACGGAGTACTGTAGGACCGATCGGAATGATGTTGATGTGAGGTGCCTAGCCTGTTGTACGGAGTACTCAGTACAGTTGAGTTATGTCAGATATATAGTCGGGTGTATATATCGGATAACGGAGAATAAACCCTGAGTTAAGGGTTTCGATATCAAATACGCTATTCGATGAAATTGACATTAGGGTAGATAATTGACATTAGCTGTTTTTGGCGATATTTAGAAAATATATGTGCTGCAAATGTTAATGTTGAAAATAATTTTGCTCGCAGGCCTCCGCAACGGTAAAATTACAAGACACGTACGAAAATGTTTCCGAGACACGGTGAAGCATGCAATTTATTTTCTGTGCTGTAAATGGTAGCGAGCATGACATACAAAAGAAATGAGCAATTGCCATATCAGATTTCTCTAATAATCGTATTTACATTATGTACATCTATTTCTTGCGTCTTAGTCAACTGATTCTATTCACATTTCAACATCGCTACCGTCGTCTAGGTCTTTACACCTCTGGTCAGCTCTGGACCGGTCGGGACAGGTCGGCACTTCCTCATTTCCCTCGTTTTCGCTATTGTCTTCATCGCCTTCGGTTTCTTCCATTTGCCCGTTATCAATTCGTCTTTTCTTGGCTCTTTGCGCAAGCAGTGCCACTATAAGTTGCCCATACTGTTCTTCTGGGATACAACCTTTTGCTTCGTTAGCTGCGATGTTCCACGCTAGCAATATCTCTGCACTTTTGAAGGGCTCAGTTGACGGCGTATCGGATGCGTTCTCCCAGAAGGCTCCCGCTTTCCCTGCCAACACCTTTCCGAGTCTTCGCTCCTTAGTGTCCGTGTATGTCTTCACTTTCAGGTACTTGTACTTCAACTCCTTCGTGTAGACAATCCGTGCATGCACTCGGACAAGCATCAGGGGGTCCGACCATTCTTTGCCGTTGAGCTTGACACGGAATTGGCATACATCGTTGGCCTTCACACCCGTGATTTCTCCGAAGCAAACGGCGTAGCTGTTTACGGTCATCTGATCGAACGAAACCTCCCATACCGGGTTGGCCACGTACGCTTCAGCTTTTCTAGCAGCCCGATTCACCGCCTTACGTTTGCCCGTGTACACGGCAATCGGTGCACGTTCTACGCGTTCTTGAATTCGGGCTGGAATTTCTGCTGCTGCTGGCATCTGAGCTTCGGCGAGTCTGAGAGGAGCTTCCAGGGCATGCACCAAAGGGGCATTCAAACGTGCGTGCAATTTGCTCGGCAAAACGAACGGGACATTGGGCTCCTCGAAAATGCCCTCCTCGGTCAGCTTTCGTTGCTTCCTCAACAGCTCCGCCCACCACGCCTCGTGGGTAGGTGTAAACGTCGTACTCAAAATGGTCCGCATCCCGTCCACCAGATCCTCGAGCTTCGTAAGCCCTTCTTTGGAGAAGGCTTTCGGTTTGACAAAATCAGGCAGGTTCTCGGGCATACAGTTCAACACCTTGAGGCCCTCCTCTGGTAGCCACTTCTTGTCGGTGGAATACATCTTGTATTGCACGACCACTTCGCCGGCCTCGTTCTTGAACGCTTTGAAGGTCTGCTGCGTGGAGATGCCACAGACGTTCTCGTAGCGACCACCGAACCAGGTCTTCAAATCGTGCACTTTCGCCACCGCGGTCGTGAAGATGCCATCCGAGAAACACTCCTTTGCGATTTCCATCATTTCGTCAAGGGTCATCGCAAGCTTGCGTTTTAAGCGCACAGAAAAACGCGAGAACATCTGGTCGATGTTCTCGTGGGTGTGGCCGACGATTAGGAAGTTCACCTTCACCTTCTTGAACGCGCCAGACATAACCAACCAAGAGATATACGCCAAAAGCATAATGCTCTTGTTGGTGCCCACGTTGTCAAGCTGGACGTATAACACTTCCGGCATCGGGTACGGTTCCTCGCCATCCCCTTTACGACGGTGCTCTTGAATTCGAGTGACGTCACGATGCAGCACGTTCAGCAGGAAGTTGGCGTCGTCACCGTAATTCGCGTAGTTGAAGTCCATAAACCGGCCAACGTTTTCGATGATGCTACCCATATTGTGCACGTCCAAGAAGTCCTTTCGGTCCAGATATGATGGCATGCGCCTGAAATGCGGCAGGCGCGTCGTCCATTGGGTCATCCCGTCAATGATGACAGAGGAATATTTCCACCACGTCTTGTTTTCCTTGATGCTCTTAGTCATGTTAGATTTTCGGCCGTGTTTGTAGAACTTCTCACGCTCGGCACGCGCTTGGTTAAGGTGCACCTCTCGCATTTTGTCGTATTGACCTGAAAAAAAAAAACGTTTTAATATACAAACTTCTAAAACAACGTAAAACAAATGCAAATACTGTATTTTTCAGAATTTAGCTTACCGTGCTGGGATTTAGGTGTGCCCTCCTTCAAGAGTTTGATCGAAGCACATACACTGCACTGCGAAAAACGCTTGCACTTCGGAACTTTGAGCCAAGATTTGAACTCGTCTTTCCAGATTTCGTAGAAGTACGGCAAGGAGACTTCCTTGGATTTGCGGTCGTGAATATATGACATGTGTGACTGTTTTACCCGAGAAATTCGATGACTAACCCAAACTTGAACAAAAAGCCTCATTAGCCTAATGAGCAGTTTTGCAACTTTCTGGCCTTTTCGATTTTTTTTACAGTTAGTATGATACCTACTGTCATCATATGACATGTGTGACTGTTTTACCCGAGAAATTCGATGACTGACCCAAACTTGAACAAAAAGCCTCATTAGCCTAATGAGCAGTTTTGCAACCTTTCTGGCCTTTACGATTTTTTTTACAGTTAGTATGATACCTACTGTCATCATATGACATGTGTGACTGTTTTACCCGAGAAATTCGATGACTGACCCAAACTTGAACAAAAAGCCTCATTAGCCTAATGAGCAGTTTTGCAACCTTTCTGGCCTTTACGATTTTTTTTACAGTTAGTATGATACCTACTGTCATCATATGACATGTTTG
This sequence comes from Cymbomonas tetramitiformis, assembly GCA_001247695.2. NCBI lineage: Eukaryota > Viridiplantae > Chlorophyta > Pyramimonadophyceae > Pyramimonadales > Pyramimonadaceae > Cymbomonas > Cymbomonas tetramitiformis. The sequence goes on along the minus strand of LGRX02026644.1, from coordinate 23,291 downwards.
ACTGTTTTACCCGAGAAATTCGATGACTGACCCAAACTTGAACAAAAAGCCTCATTAGCCTAATGAGCAGTTTTGCAACTTTCTGGCCTTTACGATTTTTTTTTACAGTTAGTATGATACCTACTGTCATCATATGACATGTTTGACTGTTTTACCCGAGAAATTCGATGACTGACCAAAAGGTCTCATTAGCTTAATGAGCAGTTTTTCTTTTTTTTCCTTTACTGCAGGATTCTGGCACAACCGACTTTAATTCACCAGTAAAGCTTCCCAATGGCTGGACCGCATGCTTCACACAATCTGCTGTTCGGAAGGCAAACAAAGATCGTTTCGGGAAGTCCTCGGTGTCAGCACACCAGTGTCTCTGTATAAATTGTGGTAAACAAGGAGAAAAGCGGTGTGGCGGCTGTCACCAAGCAGTATACTGTTCCCATGATTGTGCGAAGCAGCACTGGAAGTCGAGCCATCGACAGGAATGTAGTAAATCAAAACTAAAGAAGTAGGCATACAATTACATTGACAACCGTAATTGATCAAGACCGATGTTAAATAAAATATGTACCATTAGCTTGTAATGTAAAATATGTCTCATTAGCTTAATGAGCAGTTGTGCAAAGTTTCTAACCTTTGTGATTTCCCCTTAACAGTTTTATAATGAATATGAGTGTTGTTTCGAATTGCTCATTAACCTAATGAGGTGTTATCTGTTAGTGACTAACTTTGTACTTTTATATTACAATATAGGTACCGTTGACACCTGCAGCAGAAAGCGATCTGGCTGCTAGTCGTGGTCCGGGCGGCTCATTGTTAGCTTACGGGCCTGGAGAGACAGCGAAGGCGGCCAAAGAACAGAATGCCGAGCAAGCAGCGCAGAACTGGCAGTCCTTGCTCTCTTTGCCGAAACAGCGGCGTTCAGTAGCTCATTCTAATACGATTCGGTATCAGATTGAGTATAACCACCGGTACCCCAGAGTCGTTGACGCCAAAGACGTCAAGGGGTGTACCTTCAACATACCTATCCAGTACATTATACAGGCTGAGGACTACGAGCGCATCAGGGATGAGGACCGTGCGCAAGTCATGAACTTGAAAGAGAGCATGGCTTGGAACCCACACGGTTTTCAGAACACGTCCCTAGTGTACGTTATATGGGCGGACTCTGGGGAGCACCTCACAACCGCGGAGGACTTTGACCCCAGTAAGGTGTGGGAAGGCGTATATCGTTTCGTGTGCTTCGGGCACCAACATAGCCTCACCGCTCGGCGGGAGCTTCACGCTGAACAACCAGATAACGAAGCTTTTCAGCAAATCGAGTGCAAATTGTATTTTAATCTACAGTCTGACATGGTCCGATTTTTGGCTGACGAGCAGAACACCGTCGACCAGAACGTGAAGGGCAAGTCGCACCAGCAAATCATAAAATCCATGCGAACGGGCATGCAGGTGATTTCTGAGAAAACAATGTAACTTATCCATCTTTGTCACTTAAAGCTCTTACTTACTTAAAGTAAAAGAATGTTACTAACCGTAATTTCTCGGCAAACCATGCAGGCATCGAAGGGCCCTCTCCACAAACTCTATTGGCATTGTGGCATCACGGAATGGGACGTTCAGGCCCAAGACTGGACGGAGGACGGCCTGGTGAAGCAGTTGGAAAAGCACGATTCCAAGACTTTCAAGCTTCCTGCAAAGAAGAATAGGAAGCATGTCTACGAGAAGCTGTCGAAGGGGGACTGGGCCAATGTGAACGATTGGGAGCTTTTCGGGGGAGGCGTTGACAATGGCAAATGGTTCCCGGTCTAGACCTCCGGCTTCCCGCCCGCAAGCATGCAGAGGGCGTCGAACTCCACGGGGTCGCCGTTGTCGATGGCGTGTTGGAACTTCGCGGCCAACACGGAGTTTTCGGCCTCTTCGGCGAAGGCGAAGGCCGAGAGTCCGGTCCTGCCCCCGTTCGGGCAGTCCCGGTGCCAGTGCCTCGCCTTCCCCTTAGCACACACCTGATTTTGGCAGTACGGGATTGTCGCACCGCTTTCGCGGTGGAAGGCCACCTTCCGCGAGACGGACTGAGACCAATTCCCCCCTTTGGGGAGGGGCGAGGCTGCGAAACGGGTCTTGACCCGGCGGTCCGGTTTGTCCGCGCGAGGGGTAAACCCCCGCGGAGACGGTTCGGACTCGGCGGTGACGAGGAAGGTGGCCAATTGCCTCTTCAAGTCGAGCACCATTGTCCGCAAGTCCGCGATCTCGCTCGCCGCACCCGACCCATCAACGTCCCTCTCCATGAAATGCGTGCCGTGGGAGTACCGGTGTGCCGATGCGGTGGCGGTGCCCGCCCGCACGTGCTCGCCGTAGCACTCCCGCACCCACTGCTGAATGGTGAGTAGGTCGTGGGCGGCTCGCTGGTCGTGAAGGAGCAAACGGGACACCACCGGTTGGTAGAAGGTGGCGTCGAGGGCTTTGATGAAAAGGGACTTCACGTCCTCGTCCTGGAGCGTTGATCTCGTCCTCGCTGCCTTGAGCGCGGCGTTGAAGTCCTCAATGGGTCCATGAGGGTCCACGCCCGCAACGATGCGGACGGCAAACATGTCCGCTTGCCCCTGGAAGGGGTCCCCGACCGGGATCATCCGACGGGCGAACTCGAGTAGGACACGCTTACCGTCTGCTGGGAAGCTGGCGCTGGACGAGTCCAACCAGTCCGCCGCGGGCGACGAGGGGTCGATCAGCAGCTCGATCGTGGAGAACAACAAATTGTTGGCCTCCACGCGGACGGCCAAAGTAGCGTCGTCCAGCGTGAAGAGCGGGAGGAAACCGGTGTCCTCAGTGACGAATGCTGCCTGCAGGGCAGAGACCATCCTCGTGAAGATGGCCGCCGCGTGGGGCTCCGCACCGGAAAATCTCCCCTCCTTGCCGTCGAACAACTTGCGCTGGACGTGCTTCGCCACCTTCATGTCGAAGTGCTCCCGCTGCAAGGTGCGTACCGATGCCAAAAATGTAGCACCCGCCGAATTAGCGGCCGGCTGTGCCGCCGTCGGGGTCGCGGGTGTGTTGGCATGCCTGGCAGCAACGGAGTCAAAGATTGTGCTCAATGTGCGGCGGCGATGCGCCATGCTAGCCGTTGATCTAGTAGAAGCAACCATGATGAAGAAGACTACAGGGGTGGAGTGAGGCAAGAAGACGTGGGAAAAATGCGGTAGTCTCGGGCGGCCAAGAAATGTGGTGGGTCGTCGATACGGCTGCCGTGAGAGAGCAGAAATTTCGAGAAGTCGTGTGGTAGATGGCGGCCGATACGAAACGGTGTGGTGACCAACCAGGATGCGTAAACCAATCCAACGTTAAATCCCGTAGAAAAATCGTCCTCAAAGGCCTTCAGCTAGCCGTAAATCAACCCACAAAACTTAGGCCATACCCGCGACTGCCGGCACTCCCACGCGCGGAGCGCCTCACTCCATCCCAAGCGTCCGGCTTTAGCCAATCATCCTCGCGGTGTCGCAGTGGCTAAATAAAACGTAAGTGGGGCCAAACCTGTCAGATATATAGTCGGGTGTATATATCGGATAACGGAGAATAAACCCTGAGTTAAGGGTTTCGATATCAGAACGGTAAAAGTCTCAGATTGATAAAAGAGATACACATAAATACTAACGGGTGTTTCCCGTCTACTGGTGACGGTCACCCAGCCTACTATAGGAAGTGACAAGTGACAGTCTTTACTGTCGGTGTGTCACATCCAGCAAGTTATGGAAAGAGTTCCTGAATGTATAAGAACTCTATAAGTCGTGTAACCCGTTTCGGAGATGAGAACTTAACTGAGAATTGTAACATAAAAAGTAAAGAGCCGTAACTGCTGTATATTGTGTATTGAAAGCATGCACTGAAAGCAAAAGCATTACTAGAAGGATTTACGAAACCGAAGTCCGATAGTAGACCAAGCGAAACCATGCCTCGTGCGGTCGTTTAATAAGTGTATAGATAGAATAAGTCCGAAACCGTAAAGAAGAGAAGAGCAAGAGAGTGTAGACTCCTACAGACTCCGCAGGGATTAGTCATATATCGTAATATAGTGCTCCCTTTGCTTGCGATCAGGCGTCAAGCTTAGCCAAAGCAGAGACGCCTACACGTATCGCATGGTTTCACCTTCAAGGCACTCGCTTCATGAGGTCATTCTCGTTGCGGTATTCATGACCCTGTGAGGTTCCTCGCGTCCTTCCTGACGCTCTACTCTGCACAAGCGAAGGCGATGCATACGGATGCCAATTTTGACACAACTTTGAGGGCGAGTTTCTTGATAAGATCAAAGCACGCTTGTGCCACTAGCTTGACAAGCAGCTGCATGCTAAATGGGACCCTACGATTGTTTCAGAAACATGATTTTATTGCATTATGGTGGAGCATATTCTGTTTCAATATGAATTGCTTGGAAAACTATGAAACTGCATGATATTGCGGTCGAAGTTTGCCTCTATTCCTTGAATTCAATGTGATTACTTATACTTGTTATTGAAAAATTCCGTGAGGTTCAGGTCCAAGGAGAATATGCTAATTCCGCTGCCATTCACGCTTATGGAAAGCAGTTGAAAACCAGCCCTATTCAAACGGAATGTGATCGAACAGATTATTCGCCCCGGAGGGTATGGTAAGAACGAGCCCTTCGAGTTCAGGTTTGAGCACCAACTGGCAGCCCAGGCGTGAGGTGGGTTGGGGATCAAAAGCGAGATCGAGCATATCCTGCTCCTCCTCCTCCGGTTCTCCAACTCGCTCGAACCAGTCCGGATGCACAATGACCTGACACGTGGAGCATGCCATAATCCCACTGCATGCGCACTCAAGTACCTCTGCCAGCTCCTGCGCTCCTGCGCTGTCCTGGTGTTTGATGATGTCTAGGAGCGACAAGCCGTCGTACCTGCAACAGAATCACAATGATAGCGCTCTTCACCTGTCACGTCAAGGTTCTTCAGAAAACCCATAATAAAGAAACTGTCGTCGAAACGGCACAAGTCAGTACTTGACGGGAATCGGCAAGACCCTAAGACCTGACCGTGCCTGTGGCTCAAACAGCAGGAAGCATACGTATACCGATGATTACAGGCTCGTCCGAAGTAAAACCCTGAAGCCAGACACACGAAGGGTCGCGTTGAAGAGCCTTGAAGAAATTTCATATATTTCGCAGTTTATGATGGCGCACCCTTCACAATCAAATGAGCGATTTCCTGCGACGATGGTGAAATGAACCTTGGCCCTCCCTTCTGTTCGCGCTAACTCTTGCTGCACAGAAAGAGCCATTGCCTCCAAGCCGGCGTCCTCGCCCACCTCCCATCTGCCGGCCAGTTGCTTCACGAAGGGGAGAATTTGTGAATCTTGTAATCCAGCCTCGAAACTTTTCAAAGCGCTAACAATTCCACGAGCTATTTCTTTCGAGTACCTGCGGAGTCGGTTTGAAATCAGCGTGAAGACTGAAAGAATGTGACTAGCAACGCGATAGCCTGAAACAGCAACATTACCCAAGCTCCTCAATAAAACTTTGTGCCTCTTCCTCGGGCGGCAGGCTTGAACTCGCAGCAAAACCCCGACAAGCTCCTGGTTTAAGAGTGGCAACGAAGCAGTTTGACATCAAAGTCGTTTTCTCGGAAGAATTAGTGATGAGATCAAACAGTGTCGGTGGAAGACCAGGAACGTGGCATTTGGATGCCGCGAATGAGATAGTGCTAATAGATAACGATGACGCTAGAAAAGGCGCTCTCAGTAAGGTTCGACGACTGGCGTGAGTGATGGTGTTCATTGTGGCTGGACTGTGGTAGGCTGGACTTAAGACTTCACAGCTTAACTGTCGAAGGCAGAAGGTCGGACTCAGATGTAGCGTTGCCTTTTTTGCATGGATAATATATGATGGTGTACGAAATGGATCGAGGAAGTTGTTGCCTGTGACTGTGTCACTCTAACTCTTGAACTGCTGCTGCTGCATGCACCTTGAATTATGGAACCCGTCGAGTGAACCCTGATGCTGAACCCGGTTCAGGCGAGGGTTCACACCTTCGCTTGCGTTGGGTTCACACGACGGGTTCAGTCGAGTGAACCCTCCCGTCCACCGACGTGACTGACGCTCCATGACATGTCGCAATCTTTCATCTCCATGACATGGCGCATGTGACCATGCAGAAGCGACTCCTGACATTGGCTCCAGAACCGATTCATCGTTTTCACGCTCTGTCGCTAGGATTCAAGCTAGCAACCACGCGGCGACTCGCGATTTCCGCCTGCGACACAGTCACATCCGCCCTGAACAAAGACGAATGTCTCCAACTATCCATCGCATGCCTCGACTCTTATCGGGTTGGCTCGAGTTGTCGAGAACTGTAAAAGGATTTTTTCCTATAAAGACGTTAGAGAGAGCAGAGACATCCAGCGTATCCATTCTTGAAGTAGGAACTTCCTGGGAGCTAGTAACAAGTAAACTTCCCACGAGCGCTTAGTGAAAGTAAGAAGCTGACGCAAGACACTGACGCGAGGTAATATTACTGTGAGATCGAAGACAACTCGCATCTCATGCGTTTTAAGTCGTGCCTTGGTCTCGCTTCTCTCGTGAGTTTGTCGGTCATCTTAACGTTGCTATGCATGGGTGCTGCTGAAATCTGTATAGGCAGCCCTGACTGGGAGTCCCGGTCAGGCCCCTATGACAGATCCCTAGGACCAACACTGGACTGCTGACTGATCTGTAGGTTCGTACTGTGACACACGCGATGTCACAGGTAGGCTAGACTCCGAGACCGTCCGAGACCGTTCCGGGTATATCTAGCTTAGGGTTTATTTATCTTATACAGTTTATCCACACGAGTACGGGACTTTTGATATCTAGTGTACTTGGATATTCCGGTAGGTCGTGGCCCCATCCACGTTTTCATTCCACTTGTTATCTTGGCCATGATTGGCTAAGCAGCCGCTTGAAGAGGTGGTGCGCACTTGCGCGTTTGGATGCGACTAGGATTTGGAACATGGCTTTACGGTAGACGTCTTTTACGGTTGCGAGTCATGGGCACCGCGCGTTGCTATTGCTCGGTTTTGGCAATGTTCATTTGCGTTATTCTACCTGCACTGATCCCGCTGGTTCACGTATTTTGGGTTGGTGCTCCGGACACCTTCGACCACACCGACATTTGTGGCTACTGCCCCGCAGTCCTTGTGGTAGAACCAAATCGACGATTTGGTCCTACCACGAGGACCATTGTTCAGATAATTTAATTGGCCATCTCCCGTGATTTGTGGTGTCTAACCAATGAAAGGTGGTATATATAGGTCCTATATTAATTTATTTGAACGCTGGTTTGGCCTATATCCATCCCATATATCCATGACGAACGCATTTCAAACCTCTACACTCAAATTTTTCAAAACGGATTTTTCGGAACATTCAAAATGTGGAAAATGAGTGACTCATCTTCATTATTTTTTTACCAATCATATATCAACACTACACCTGCGCGGATACCATCAAATTGAACCTATACACATGTCCCAATCATATTTGGGCGGTAGGCCCGGTTGGAATGCATATATTGACTCGTTGGCTCGTTGGCTTCCCCTCTAATATATTGGCTCGTTGGTTTCCCCCCTAAAACAGTGGTCACGCGAGCTCACCAGCCAGCCATCATAATTGCTTGCTAGAGGGCATATATCGCAAGGTTGGTGTGTGCGGCACATTAAATCTTCAAGTATATATGTATTGCGAATTTCTGAAAGTCTAACATCATCCAAATATCTTATTTTTCGACTGGCGTGTACATTTTAGAATGGATGAATGCCAATTTCTAAAGTCCGAAATTCACTAAATTCGGAATTTGCATTGTGTTGAACATGCGCCATGCTGAAATAGAGCGGAAATGATGATGAGGGTGCGAAGTAACCGATTCAGTTATCTTATTTGGTCATAAACTCAAGATGTATAACCATGAGCATCACCGTGAGCCCCCCATGTGACTCCTAATACTCAAAATAACGGTGGTCCTTGTGGTAGGACCACCATTTTCTTCAAGCTTTTGGTGAAATTGCACCCCTAAAGCGTGTCGTTTAACCACACACCTAAAGTCGCATGGGGGTCGCCGCTATAAGAAATAAAATTTATTTAACTCATAAATATCATGTGCAAATGTTGCCTGTGCCTCAAATAGTCGATTTAGTGATCGAAACCGCAATTGCCCATTGGTCCTTGTGGTAGGACCATGAATTTGGGTAGTAGCCATTTGCAAGTGCCCCACGCTCTTTTCGCCGCTCCGCACGTTCTGCCGTTACGTCTTCACTCCATTTCCGCCACAACACCCAAACGTGCTGCCGCGCATCATCTTTTCTCTGGCTTTCAGAAGTATGGAGACATCTACTCGAGCTCGCAAACGCCTATTGAAGGATTCCGAGTTGGACGCCTCGATACGGCTTATAGATGCGGTTCGGGACACCCCAACCGCTAGCACCCCGCCTGTGGTGCCCCCTGCTGCTTCTAGCAACGGCGACACCGCTGTCGCGTTGCGGAAGCACCTTGTTGACCAGCATGCCGCGGTCGACATGGTCTACAAGGGGCGTTTACATCGGGCTTGGGCCAAGGGTATCCGCGAGGATATCCTTGGTTCCAAGAAACATCATTATCGTGGCACTGACGACGCGGACCGCCTCTCCGAGCTGGTGGTGCAGTTTCAGTCCGCTGGGCTGGACTTGGCTCCCTTTGACCTCGACGACCCCACCTCTCTGGTTATTGAGAAGGTTAATGGGCTTCTCTACGACGTGTTGGCCCTCGTCGTGGAGCGCAACTCCGTGGCGGACACCTGGCTTCGCGGTACGGACTCCTCGGCTGACCGAGATGGACGTCGTGCCCTTGTCGACATTATCAAGGGGAGCGTGCCTGCCGCGCTACGTGAGAGCCACCAGCAGGAGCACGCGGCTCTACGTTATCCCGCAGGCGTTGACCCGCAGCCCATCTTGGCTCGTGAGCAACGTCTCATGCGGGATAACCGCGCTCCTGACTGGCAGCCCACCGACGAGACCCGCAAGCTGTCGCTCTACAACCGCCTCGACCCGATCTTCTACGCGGCGGTGAAGGTGCGGTACCCGCTTGCGGGTGACCTCGGCGGGGTCACTCTCCGCTCGCTTCAGGCCCTCGTCGTGGCCATCTTTCAGGCCTGGGCGCAGTCGGACGATGGGGTGGCAGTGCGTGAGAAGCAGACGCTGGGGGCGGGCGGTAAGCCCTCCGCGCTTATCACGTCGTCTGAGTACGCCGTTCTCCTCGACGAGATCGCCGCCTTGAAGGCGCTCGTGCGGGACAATCGTGCGGGCGCGGTTCAGCGACAGCAGCAGCCACAACCGCGCGGTAAGCAGCATCCGCGAGGCCATCGGGTGGGTGTGCACGCGGCACCGCCTGTGGGGTTCGACAGGGACAACATGAAGGCGAAGCCCCTTTGCCACCGTTGCCGCAAGGCGGGCAAAGGGGACGCCTATCACGCGTACCGCGACTGCCCTCTTGGTGGGCGCCAGCATTCGTCGGCCACGGCAGCGGCCTTCTGCATTCCTATTGAGGAGGAGGATGCGGAGGGTCTACACACTCTGGCACTTGTGCAGGTCTTCCAGGAGGCTGCGGATGATGGTCCGGAGGCCTTTGCCCGTGCGGCGTCGGCTTACGGTCCTCCCGCTGTGCTTTCCGCGGGCGGGATTGGCGGCATCGACGTGTCGGCCTACGGCTTCAGCGTGCAGCCTGCGGCCGACGGCGCGGACGACGAGGACATCTTGCGGCGGCTTGATGCCCTCACCACTGAGGTTCAGGCCGCCCAAGAGCGGAAGGTACACTACACTCACGCATCCTTTGTTCCTGGGAGTGCGGTTGAGGAGCATGCGTCGGCTCTGGTGTGTGGCCCTACCGCTGCGGCGGGGATCACACCGGAGGGGCAGGTTCCGGCAGGTGGTGCGGCGGCATCGACGTCCGCCGTGCCGGCCCCTGCTATGCCTGTTTCGCAGGTGAAGGATGTACAGCCCGCGCCAGCTCAATCGGCGCGGGTGACCACCACGGAGGCGACATGCGGTGAGTTCGAAGGCTTCGTGCAGACGGTTAATCACGCCGCCGTCCACCCGACTGACCTGACAGGCTATGACACCGACGACTACGAGGATTTCGCCGACGGTAGTTTCGCGGTGAAGCCGCGAGCTCCGGCCAGTACTATCGGATGCGGTGTGCCGCCTTTCGGCTTTGGCACGCCGGCAATCGGCGCTCTCGCGGTGCTTTCTCTCCTGTGCATTTCTTTTGCAGGTGTGGCTGTTTCGGCTTCCACGGCTTCTGCTGTGTCAGCTTCTGCATCGGCTACGGAGGTGCCTTCGCCTGGTGGTAATCTCGATTGGGAGACTCCGTCATTTTACTTTACGAATGATTTTGTTGAATCGGTGATGCCGGTTCAGGGTCTCTTGCTGACTAACGATGTGCCACAGCTTCAGCCGCCCGAGCCTCCTGACACTCTGAGCCTGCTAGCATTTCAGGATTTAGCTCAAGCGGATTTGGGCTTCGGCATGGCATTTTATTCACATGGCACCCACGGGGGGGTCGAAATGTAGCGTTAAGGGGTTTGGGTATTGCCCGGCGAGTTCTCCAATGTATGCTATCGATGTTAATATCAATATTACCTACAAAAGCTCTTGCCCGACCCTTGAAGATTCATTTCCCCTTGTTTCTTCTGACATACGCACCTTCAACCATACCTTTAAACATCTGCTACTTACCTTGCAAGCATTGCCATCTGCAGGTATTATAGTGTGGCGCTTGCGATTACATAGCACGCTACCTCCAATATGAATGCACCTCATTTCCCTGCAGACTTACCTGTTCAGCTTGAACGACTGCACATAGAATTCGAAAAATGTCGTGTGTGCCAATCCTGGAATTTGTTTCTAATTCGCGAGGAACTGTTCGTCGATCTTGCGCTGCATCCTAGACATGACCCCGCTTACGCGAAGTGGAGGTTTATCCGCGAAACGCGGGAAACATGGTATTTTCAACTGTTGGATGAGCATGTATACTCCGACGAGCAAGGCGTCGCTGACATAGGAACCCCAGTGACAATGCCGGTTCCCACGGACTATATTTCCGAGTTGATCGGCGCCGATGCCTCTCCCGAGAATGATGATGATGGAAAGTGGTGCAACTGCCGTTAGGAAACATATACGCTTGTGTACAGTCTTTATTTTATATTTGCAAGTTCATCACATTGGATACTTACACTAATGTATTATTCTGCTAGCTTAATACACCAACACTTACCCTTATTTATGTGCTCCTAGACATCCTAGACAATTATTTGGTGTGTATAGATTGAATTTGTATGATGATATAGATTTGTGTATCATATGCTAGTACCCATCTCAGTTGCAACTTGTTTTCTGGGAATTGAAGCATCCGAATATGCACATCCATAAACGTGTACCGTGCATACTGACCTAAATGGCACATGGATGTACCCATATTTGCATACGGGAATCGGCGACTAAGTGATCCCGCATGTGCGAGATATACGAATTTGATTGGACAAAAAGTACACTACTCTTGCACGACCCGCGGTTCACTCACGACCAGGTACAAAAGCTCTTGCCCGACCCTTGAAGATTCATTTCCCCTTGTTTCTTCTAACATACGCACCTTCAACCATACCTTCAAACATCTGCTACTTACCTTGAAAGCATTGCCATCTGCAGGTATTATAGCTCCACATTTATCCTCACAATATATATTTTCGACTTTTGCTATGGGCGACGCTTGCTTCAACTGCTACAGTAATCACCTTGCAAGCATTGTTATCTACAGGTATAAAATCCTGCAATATCGTGGCCACGTTATGCCTTCAATTCTACGATTCGGAGTTTATGGGACACCCGATGAAGATCGTGATGAAGCCAGTGCAGACGCTATCAATACACATGGAATGGTCCACATGCGATGTCCTCAATGCAAAGTAGACAGCTGGATGATATGTAAGTTCTTAAACATCCCCTACGAGGACAGACATGTCCGACAGGACTTAGGGATCGTTTGGTGGCGCTACACCTGGAGAATTCGGAAATACATGTTTTTTGACCTTCAAGAACCGGAACTTTATCCCGACCAGAGCCCAATATGGAACGAATGGGTTACCCCAAGGACACTGGTCATTCCAATCGACGTCACTTGGGCGCTTATTATTCCGCGGCATCAACGAGAAGAGGAAATCGACCTATATTGCGTGCGATGCAATTGCCTTGACCAATAAAGCTCTGCCATTTATGTTCTCCGATAGAGCGTCAACATTGCCGTCAACGTTACCTCGCTATCGAGGGAATTAAAACCTACAAGTACCGCAAATAATTGTGGATTGAAGATATAGATTCCAATGTATCAGCAATATAGTAGCCTTAGCACCGTGAAATGATCGAAATCTCTTGCCTAGAAGACATCATAGACAAATATTTGGTGTATTTTGAATAAATTTGTATGATGATATAGATTTGTGTATCATATGCTAGTACCCATCTCAGTTGCAACTTATTTTACGGGAATTGAAGTACCTATATACGCACATTCATAAACGTGTACCGTGCATGCTGGCCTAAATTGCACATGGATGTACCCATATTTGCATACTTGTACATGATATGCACGCATATGAAAAAAAATGCAACAAAAAAATCTACCGGGACTCGCCGAGTACGAAAGCATCATGCACAAATAAATAATTCGAGTAATATTTTGTAATAAAAATTGCGGGACGACTTACGTGTCGCTTACGTGGCACATTTCAGATGACGTGGCAATAACTTTTAGACGACGAAAATTGTGTCAAAATGAAGGTTTTTAGACGACGATCGAGATTCATTTATTCCCAATAGTCTGTTTGATGCGGGCATACCACTTGTCACCCTCTGATATGACCGCCACCGCCGCTGCGTGCTTGACATGCGCCCCCGCCCCATCCTGCTTCCCCTTGGCATGCGCCGTCTCAAAGAAGTTCCGTTGGCAAGGTACACCTAAAGACCACTCGTATTTGCTGTTCGCCACATCTGCAAACCCTGCCGCGCACTTATTTTGTCCCGCACAACCATCTGCCCACTCGTGGATAAACAAGGGCTTTGCGATCCCCCTCCCGATGAAGTAGTCTCTGATGATCAACTCCCGCATGTACTGAATGAAGCGGTGATCGTGCTTCCGGTCATCGCTCAACAAGTACACGTAATCCTTCACCAGCACTGGGTTCTCCGCGGTTGATTCCACCCCATCCACGGCCATACACGCATGTCTCCACACCACGCAGACTAATATGGTCGCCTGCTTCACCACCCAATGCAGACTTTGCACTTCTCGAGGAATGTTCAATGAATGATTCTCCGAGAAGTCAAACAAGAACACCGCATGTCCCAGTGGCAAATCCCTGACGCACGTCTGAAACTGCCGCTGCTGGTGTAATGCCATGAAAGTGTGATATGCATATGGCCGCAGAAACGCGCAATCCCCGCAGCCTTCCAACTTCTTCCACGCCCATGCCTCCGGTTGCCCTGCGGTCGCGCTATTCACTAAGAAGTTCCCCTTGCACTGACAGTTTGGCGAAGCCCCCGGCTCGTGCCCCAGCAACAGCGCCTGCAACTTGGCGATCAAGGCGGCCAGCTTCGTCTTCTTCTGCACAAACTGCAGTCGCCGAATCTCCTTACCATCCTCGTCCATCTGTCCTGTGCCGCAAGTCTCGTAACAAGACCACGGCACTTGCGCCTCATGCTGCACCTCACTGTCACACACTTTGAAGTTGGCCAAGCCGCCACACTTCTCGCACCTCCCTCTCAAGCACTCCATGGCATGCTTATCCCCCACCCGCGGACACAACAAGCTCTCGGCGAAAGTTGATGTCGACCTCCCCGCCTTTGCAATAGTGCAAACCATTCCCGTGTTCCCCACCGCCTTTCGCCTATGCTCAGGTGTCCTTCGAACCCGTGGGCATCATGTCGCCGAAGTGCACGCACATGGTGAATGCACCGCCTCTCGGGCCTTGTCAAAGCCCTCAAGGACCATTCGCATGTCTTCGTGGTACCTACAACAACAAGATATGTTGTCCTTCCTTCGCAGCCGCACAACATTGTGCGGCTTGCACACCCCTTGCTTCTCAAAGGAACGTTGCCCAATCTTGAGAGCGGGGTACTTGGCTTGAAACCTCCTATATATTACTAGTTGAGAGGCTTCCAACCAATGTTTGCTCACGAACTCCCTCGGTGTTCTCAAAGCACCGGTGTTGGGGTCACGTGCCAACACGACGTCCTTTTTGCAAGGACTAACTCGAGTGTTGTCCGGGTGCAACCAAAAAGCTCTAATAAGAGCACAAGTCGCCATTGTCAAGCATCGGATAGACAATCTCCGTTCCGCAAGCATCACGCCCTCCCAAAGGCCACGACGCCCTCTCTCCGCAGTTCCCATGTGTGCCCCCTCCCTCAAGTTTGAATTTCCGACCACCCCAAGCGTTCCAACGCGTTGATGCACACCAAGCATCGTGCAAGCCGTACGCACCAAGTTATCCTCGGCCAAGTTGCTCCCAAATGCCGCAGCCGCTATCCCCCTCGTTAGACTAACGTTCGCACGTGTGTTTCGTCGTGCTAAGCGTGATAACGCGTCCCTCAAATTCGCCACAACACAATTCTTCACTGTCTCCTCGCGCCGGTCACCTAACGACACCAATGCCGCATTGCACTCCTTGTGCACCTCCGAACTCAAGCCCGCCGGAAGGGACTCGATATACGCCCTCACCGCACCCGCAATGCGGTGAGGGCTTCTCCCAAATGCCGTTCGCATCTTCTCGATCCACCAACCCTTATTCCCGCGCGTCAACTCCTCAAAACCGTCACTACTTGCGGCAATTGACCTCTAGGACGTTCGTGCGTTTCCTCATGCCCACCTTGCAACTCGTCTGACATTTCCACATCGTCACAAACCTCCTCTGAGTGAGCGTGTTTAACATCACCTTGTCCTTTTGCTGATGTCCAGGCCTCGCACAACAAATCTATCTTCCCCACCAACGTGTCAAGCGTATCCATATCATCATCTTTCATGGCTACTGCCCCGTGGTTCGGTACTATCACAAGTACCAAGCCTTATGCCTCATTATGGGCACTAGAGGGGGTGTATGTGTCCCATGAAGGTTTCGAAAAATCATTTAGGACCCTTTTGATTTATTGTTGTTGCTGAAATTTACTCCCATCGACTTTAGGTATGTGTATGCGCGGCATGCTTTCGGGGGGTGAAAGACCATAAAATTAATTAAAAATTTGGACACTATTACAAGTACCCGCATGTTTCGCCGCACAACTCCCGCTACACGCTCCGGATGAAGATTCGGAGACCTATGTTGACAAGTTCGCGAGTTGCCCGATCTGCAGTGTCTCGTCAGATTTTCCATCCGGCCTCATCTTCATGCCAAAATTTGCGGTTGAAGTCGCGGGGGTATAGAAAATCTGGGTATTTGCAAAACTAAGCGAAAATTGAAGGCCAAAAATTTGCTACCCAACGGCATTCGACGCCCTCGTGCGCTCAATATACGTGTGTTATAGACCAATGGCGCATAACGCAACTCAGTTTGGGTGCCTGGGACGAAAATATATGAAGGGTAGCATCTCCATATCAAAGGAGGGCATCGAAAAAAAATCCGGCGTTTCGGTACTTGAGATAGTACCGAAACGCGTTTCGGTACTATCTCAAGTACCACGGGGCAGTAGCCATTCAGGGGCCATACACGTCGACGTACGGTGTCCGAATTCCCCCGCAGGCCACCGACACGTAGGACTGCGGGGGTCACCGGCTGAGCGGATGATGCCGCGGCCTCTGAAAATCAGTGAAAAACAACATCATGGGAAATTCGGACACCGTAGGTAGTTTTAAAAAGGCATATATAGAGGACTTATGTATGCCTTTGACCCTCCTGCGGTGTCCGGACAGTCGCTTTCCAGCATCCGGTAGGGTAGGATGCCGCCATCGGGTTTGGGTTTGCGGAGAGCGCTGAAATCTGCAGCCATTCGCGTTTCACCCGGTTGAACTTATCTGGAACTTATCGTATGCCTTGCACTATGCTTGCTTAACGGGCGTTAAGCAAGCACGGTACTATGGTTGCGTCAAGGAATGTATACCATTCCTTGAGCACCGGCATTCCGGGGAGTCGCCTAGGTCACGTAGATTGTTCATCCACTCAAGTGAAATGAACAAACCTGGCAACCTATAAACTTTTTTATTGTGCGTGACACAAGCTACTTGAATACAGGTTTGTGGTTACGCTTGTTCGTGCGGGCGCGTTGTAGTGCGGATGGCTAACCTCACGTGATCATCTTCGCGCAAGGGAGGCGAAGCTGATCACGTGCAGTTGGACATGAGTTCGCATTTGAGGAGTGTATGCATATATGCACTGTGATATGCTGTATGGTATGTCGTGCAATAATATATGATAAAAAATACACCGCTGCTGCTGACCCGGGTCAACAGCAGCGGTGCATTTTGAAGTGAACGAAAGTCGAAAGTGATTAAGAAACAGTTTCAAACTGTCTCGAGCTTCCCAACACCGATTTATCTGCGTCCGATGACTGTGTACATGTAATTATACCGTCAGATCGAAAGTAATTTTATACACAGTGTCTGGCGTAATTTTCGAGTCATCGTCGTCATCGAAAATGCACTTTTGATAAGGTCATGAAATCGCTGTACGTCAGTCACGTCGGTCTCCCGTCCGCTCGCCTCGCCTGAACCCGTCGCGTGAACCGTTGCGTTGCGTTGCGTTCGGTTGTTGTCTTGTGTCATCTCATGTTGTGTCATGTCTTTTCTTTGGTCTACAGTAGACACTCATATTTAATGAAACAGAGATCTGCTCCAGCCAGCCAAATCACTAAAATCGTGACCCCCCCCCGCCAGCGCCAGCGTGCTAATGAATTCGTTCATTAGAAGGAACGCGATTCATGAGCCAGCCAGCGCCATTCGTTATCTTCCTCAGCCTTACAAACTGAAATTTTCGAGAAAACTGTGTGCTGATTTTTCGAAGTGATAATATGGACCCAGCGAGTAGGCAACAGCTTAGAGAGCTTCACACGGACATGAAGGACGGCATACTATCACAGTCTCACTACGAAGAACTGCCTGCAATTGCCTAATGCCATGTGCAATAATTAGCCATGTGCACCGCGTCAAGCTATGCCAACGTCAATTCCTTATTTCAAGATTGCCGAAAGCATGTCAGCCAGCGACGGCCTTCCTTATTTCGGACCTCTTCCTTATTTTTTTTGGTCCAGCCAGCCAAATCACTAAAATCGTGACCCCCCGCTGGCTGATTCCTTAACGGTGAATTCCTTAATACTGAGTGTTTACTGTATGTCTACACACTTGACACTACCTCGGACCTCAAGGACCAAAGATTTCGTGCGAAGTCCGCTGCGAAGAGCTAGTTGAAATCTGCACTTGATATGCATCCACATTGTGGCCACATCAGCTAAAGCTTCATCATAGCTTCATAGATCTTTGAGATGGGTATTGACCCGAGTCTGTTGTGTAATTATTTTTCTTTATATGCGAGATCATGGAGTGAAGCCCTCACCCATAATTATGATTTGTACTATGTGTATCTTAATTGAATTGCCTATGACTGATATCTTGATGTGCTAGGCCAACATGGTTTGTAATATGGTTCGATAATATCCTATCATCATATCTTCATATTGCCAATTCCTCTAGAGATTTATTGCAGGTTGTCGTTAGGGAGCTATGCGGTGGCAAGCGCTAGTGGAACCCCCTCCTCGACGCACATACTCATGTGGAATGTATTTATGTAGGTGCAATCGATATACGATAACGATGTGTCCTATCGATGATAAAAACTAGATGCATCATATAACCGCATGGTGCATGCAATGAATAACTAGCTGACTCCTGTGCCCAATCCTTTTTGTGAGACGAATCTCAGATAGTGGGATGAAGCCCCTCACATGTGATGATGAAATTTAGTGCCGGCAGGTCATATAGATGGGTTATGCATGTTCGCTTGATGTGATAGGACTATTTTTCGAGATTCTATGACCGTTTTATACAATGACGATTTCTGTTGCGTATTAGGTAAATGGCATTTTCCAGCGAATGCGACCCCCTCATGTTCTAACATGCTATTTCGGTAGTAAATGCATTCCGTTGATGCCTACCCGTTGAAATATAGTCCCTTGGGGTCATGTAGATGTGTGCAAAGGTGTCATATGCCATGATCGGTCAAATATTCTCCGAAATATGACCATTTTATACAAAGGTGTTGATAATTGGGCATGAACGAGATACAGCGATGCACTCGCGACAGCGGCAGCGGCATCGGCATCGGCATCGGCATCGGCATCGGCATCGGCATCGGCATCGGCATCGGCATCGGCACTCCCGTCCGTATCGGCAGCGCATCGCAGCGCAGCGTGACATGACATGACGATGACACTCGCCAGCGCCACTTCCGAATTCCGCTTCAGCTTGTTGAATTTGGCTGGAGGAATGCTGAAACGTGAGAAAGCGAATGTTTTTATGTTCTCTTCCTATGACTTGAGTAAATCGAAAATTTGCATGGTATAGGGCCCCTTGAAGTCAGTACAGCAACGAGGATGGTTGAAATTGTGATCAAAACGCTAGAAGGCAGCTTTGTTCACAATGTTCCGCCCGCCACCACAATCAAAGAACTTCAGCATCTCATTCACCCGAGCTTGGTGAACATATGTGCCGAGAAGCAGAAACTGGTGGATCCACGACCCCGAGCTCCAACGTTCTCTTTGCAAAACAAATATTTAGTGTGCCCTGTGTTTGTACAGATTCATGCTGGGGAATTACTAGCGAATGAGGCGCTGACCATTAATGAGGCTGGGATCTCCGACGGTGGTAAAGCACTGGCACGCTTATGCACTGCGCGATGAACGATATTCCATCATGCATATCATTTTACACATAAATACAATGGGAATCGGTTTTTCCCACACTTCCGTGCTGTCGTTCACCAATGGGTATTGCACAGCACTGTTGATACCCTTGACATCTGCGCAGACTCTGTCATCATCTTGGCAAAACGGGAGCGCCCTCCGCCTCCACCGGTAGACACTACCGCGGTAAGTTTCTGTATCTCTTGGAGCTTATCCTGCACCGTAAGTCTCAACTTCCTACGAACAAGTGGAGTTGACTTTGCAAGCACCTACCAACCAAGTATTGCACTTGGAGACGCTTTCACCCAGATCTGAGGACTGCTCGCTTGGGAGCTTTGGCCCATACTTGACTGACGTGGCGGGTCGCAAAGTTTTTCAGGTGCCTAGGCGGGAAAGCATCGCGGCAGCCCTGCCCGATATCGCGACGCTATCTGGCGCAAGGAACGGGATCCTTAACATGGCTGACGTTGCGGCCTCTGTCTCTGATGCTGCCTCTTCAATCACGTCTGTTGAGAACCAACTACAGAACTTGGTATTTCCTGCAGCATTCGTTTTAATTGTAGGGCTCAAAGAGCTCGAAGCCAGCAGCTCTGTCGGCTTGCGTTGTAACACGTGGCTTGCCTTGCTTGAAGCAGCTCTGTCGGCTTGCGTTGTAACACGTTTCTTGCCTTGCTTGAAACAGCTCTGTGGGCTTGCGTTGCAACACGTGGCTTGCCTTGCTTGAAACAGCTCTGTGGGCTTGCGTTGCAACACGTGGCTTGCCTTGCTGGGCAGCTCTGTCGGCTTGTGCGTGGCTTGCCTTGCTTGGCTTGCGTTGTAACACGTGGCTTGCCTTGCTTGAGCAGCTCTGTCGGCTTGCGTTGTAACACGTGGCTTGCCTTGCTTGAAACAGCTCTGTCGGCTTGCGTTGCAACACGTGGCTTGCCTTGCTTGAAACAGCTCTGTCGGCTTGCGTTGCAACATGTGGCTTGCCTTGCTTGAAGCAGCTCTGTCGGCTTGCGTTGCAACACGTGGCTTGCCATGCTTGTCTTGTCAAGTCCGAGCTTCACCGCTCGCGACTCTGCCGCAGCCCGACGAAGCTCGCGCGACTGGCTTTAGCACAACGGTTTGGTGAAGATAAGTAAACACGGGTGCCGGTATTTTCTGGATACAGCTGGACGCTGTGGCAGGCTTGAACGGAATAAACCACTTCCGACACGATATCGAGACAGTCGATGAAGCTGTTGCAAGTGACCACCACCCGGAACGTCCGACTACCATGGAGCCCGAGGAAGCTTTAGCCGTTGAGGCCGTCAGCGTCTCGGACCTGGTAGTGGCGCGCGAGGGGACTGAGGCTGGGGCCAGCGAGGCTGAGGCCGGTGAGGCTGTGGCCAGGCAGGCCGGGGCAGGGGAGGCTGGGGGACGCGAGTCCGGAGCCGATGACACCGGAGCCGGGGCGGCTATGGATCCTGTTGCGGAAGCACTTGCCAATGTGCAAACCGGCGACCTTCAGACCCTGCTCGAAATGGGTTTCCCGGAGGAACGAGCACGTAAGGTGCGGCTTCGTTTTCCCGCTCGCACCCAGTAACGTGTCATCAGCAACTCGGAGCTTCGCTTCAGTCCGTACTGTGATATCAAAGGGTGGTCACTGTTGGCACGCACCCTTCCAAGGAGGTGTTCGGCAGACACGTGGCGGCCTTCCGGGTAGCGCCTCCCCTCGCTACCGGCTGTGGTCTGAGAGCGCGAGTGACGCGGGCGCCCGACCCCGCCACAGGCACTTGTCTTGCACCACAACCACTGCCCAGCGGCGATGGAGTGGTTACTACAAGTCAGCGATGAGGTTGCAGGCCCGCGCTCGCCCTTCCCACGACTCCTTCGCACTCAACAACGCTTGCAGCTCGTCATACCTGCCGCAAGTTCTACTATTTAACGGCACCTCTGTGGACTTGATAGCGCGGTGCCATTCAAATCCTTCCCACCACAACTGCGCACGTCGGTGGTGCACAGCATGGCCTAGGGTTTGAGTCACTGTCCTCCAGCTGGAACACCTCACCGTGAACGGGCTGCGCCCGGCTGGCTGGGAGCGGCTCATGTGCCCTTGCAGGAGGCAGATGCGGCACTGCCTCCACAGTTCGCCTCGCTGCCACCTGGCGTGAGCGCGCATACCTTGCAAGGTGCGGTCACCCGGTTTGAGCACACTTGTACCAGCCGTTGCCCTCGGAAGCTTCTTATACAGCGTGCCCGCCTTCGCCCTTGCGCACATGTTGGTGGTGGGGATGGCGCCAACCGAGCAGTGCACCACACTCCGGCCCTGGCGTCCTGGTGCTGCTCACGAGCCCCAGTCCCGTGCAGAGTCAGTGGGGTGGCTGAGGCGAGGCAGGGCGCGCAGGCGCGGGGAGCTCTGAGCGCGACAGCCTGGAGAGCCTGGTGGAGATGGGCTTCGAGCGCGAGCAAGCGGAAGAGGCGCTGCGGCTCTGCCACAACAACCAGGTGCACTGCTCACACTTCCCGATGGGCGTTCACTGGCGTCCCGACATGATATCGTCCACATACGAGTTGCTGTGGCCGCCAGCCATGCACGGGCACCCCTGGTGCGTCCACATACGAGTTGCTGTGGCCGCCAGCCATGCACGGGCACCCCTGGTGCGTCCACATACGAGTTGCTGTGGCCGCCAGCCATGCACGGGCACCCCTGGTGCGTCCACATACGAGTTGCTATAGCCGCCAGCCATGCACGGGCACCCCTGGTGCATCCACATACGAGTTGCTGTGGCCGCCAGCCATGCACGGGCACCCCTGGTGCGTCCACCACATACGAGTTGCTATAGCCGCCAGCCATGCACGGGCACCCCTGGTGCGTCCACATACGAGTTGCTGTGGCCGCCAGCCATGCACGGGCAAGCCTGGTGCCAGCTGCTGTATTCCGATCGGCGGCTGCGCACAGCCCACTCTGACGACATGGTGCCCGTCGGCCGCAGAGGCTCGAGTCGAGGGCGCCAAAGCCAGCTATGCGGTGTCAGTTTTTCGGGCTGCCTCCTCACTGCGTGTCACATCTTCGTTGTCATACCCACGTCGGTACCGCTGGGGCGTGGGACGGCACGGGTCGTGGACTGCAACTTGTCTGGGGGGACGGGGAGCGCTCTCGGGCAGGAGCTGGCGTGCGAGTGGCTGTGCACGGAGGAGGGCGCCGACCGCGACAGAGTGGCGCGGCGCGCTGGTGGCTTGGGAGCCATTCAAGCAGGTGCGCCCCGACCCCCCCTAGCTGTGCCGGTGCTGCTGCGGGGCCTGGTCGTTCTGATGGCATGCACCACGTCCTCGGCATATTTGGTTGCTCGAGCACATTTTACCACATCATGGGAAGCACCTTGTGCCACGTCATGGGAAGCACCTTGCGCCACGTCATGGGAACCACCTTGTGCCACGTCATGGGAACCACCTTGTGCTTCGCAGGCAATGCAGACCGCGCCAGACTTCTGGAGTTGTTGGCGCGCCACCCATCTTTGAGTAGCAACATGCACCAGTCGGAGGCTGTGAGGGCGGCGTTCCAGGTGAGATCCCCCAGGACCTTTCAGAGCCTGTTCCCCCAGACTCCATGCCACACCTGAAAGGTGCTTCCGAGCGGCGCTTTCATTTGGATGCGTGTGAATGCCTTGGTGGTGAGGCCGCTGTGATTGGTCACAGAGCTTCATGAACAGCACACGGAGCACGCAGGACTTCCTTGACGACCCTGAGGTAATTTAAGGATGTAAACTCAAAATTTTCTCTTGTCCTTGTGTCTCTTGGCACGCCCAGCAGCGCTGGTACTAGGCGAGTGTGGTGTCTCTTGGCACGCCCAGGAGCGCTGGTACTAGGCGAGTGTGGTGTCTCTTGGCACGCCCAGGAGCACTGGTACTAGGCGAGTGTGGTGTCTCTTGGCACGCCCAGGAGCGCTTGTACTAGGAGCGCTGGTACTGAGGCGAGTGTGGTGTCTCTTGGCACGCCCAGGAGAGGCGCTGGTACCCCAGCGTGTGGTACCTCTTGGCACGCCAGCAGCGCTGGTACTGAGCGGTGTGGTGTCTCTTATGCCTTGGGAGAGGCGCTGGTTCCAGCGAGTGTGGTGTCTCTTGCTTGCACCCAGGAGAGGCGCTGGTACTAGGCGGTATGTGGTTTCTCTTGGCACGCCCAGGAGCGCTGGTACTGAGCGCGTGGTGTCTTAGCACGCCCAGGACGCTGGTGCTAGGCGAGTGTGGTGTCTCTTGGCACGCCCAGGAGCGCTGGTACTAGGCGAGTGTGGTGTCTCTTGGCACGCCCAGGAGCGCTGGTACTAGGCGAGTGTGGTGTCTCTTGGCACGCCCAGGAGCGCTGGTACTAGGTGAGTGTGGTGTATCTTGGCACGC